>JASAMX010007464.1:0-18716 GCA_030248175.1 Microlaimidae sp. YZB2_3 | reverse complement strand
GTTTTAAAATTACATCTTTTAACCTTTTTATTTTTAATCTTACTATATAACAATATCAAGGGAGTCCAGCGTGGTCGTCTCAAGATTACAAAACAAAATAGCATAAATTTGAAAGTGGAGACCAATTAAAACATTAAGAATGGTGGGTCCAGCGTGGTCATACAAAGATTACAAAACAAAGTAACACAAATTAATTAAACGCTGAGTGGAGCAAAGCAAAGTGCAAGAAAATTTTTAAAAAATTGCCGAAAAGGCGACCCAAAAGGGAGGGGTCTAACTCCAATTTTTTCCCTTTGTCGACCCAAAAGGGGAGGGTCTAGACAGACCCCCCTGGCTACGCCCATCCATGTACCTAATCATTGATAATGTGCATGGGTTTTTTATGTAGATAATGTAAGGCGCGTGGTTAAAATTATTGTGAATGCTGTGAATGATCTTTAGGACAACCAAAACAACAAACTCTAATTTTCTACTAAATTTTATTATTATATTATAAACGATCGGGTTAACCTGTAAAACACCAGTTTCTGAGGTTTTTCTGCATGTGTTTAATTTTAAAATAAAAAATGTGGTTTTCCCAGAATTCGATCGGCAGACGAATTTAATTTTACCTCCGCAAGATGTAATTTTTTTAGATTTTCACCCCATAAGTATTATTAATATAAAAAAGCGTGTTTTAGTGGCCTCCACCCATGTGTATGTTTAAATTTGTTGTCCAAATACAAAAAATACACGCACAAAGGCCAGTATACTGAACAGTAAATGTATATTTTTTAAATGATCCAGAAAACGAAAAAGAAAATATAAACGGCCCAGTGCAACCACTCTGGAATTCTGCAGCAGCAAAGATGTCACAGGCAAAAAATTGATCAAGCGGCATCGCGCAAAAAGCAAACGCAGAAAAATTTCTAAAACGTCTTCTGGTGATTTCAACTGGCCAACAATCTTCCCTTCAAAGAATGCTTGTGGTGTGAAATAAATATAATCTACAAAATTTAATAAGCTACTTGCTACTAATATTAATAATCTGATGTTTTATTGACAATCTGATGTAAATAGATAAAACCTAAATATTAATTAAACAGGTATTGCTTAATTTTAACCCTAAAATGCCGATTTTTAAAAGTAGAAACCACTTGTATTATTAATGTATATAAATCAAAAATTATGGCCCGCAAAATGTTTGAACTTAAAAAATATGAATTAATTTTTTTTGTAAACATTTAACGCTGAATGACATGTGGTGTTATTGAATTGAATTTTATTTTGTTAAAATAACAGGAACTGCGGCAGAAAAACTGTTTAGACATAAAATAACTTGGTTGAATCTAATAAATTGCAATATTTAGTTTACTATTTAACAAAAAAATGCCAAATTGAAAAAAATGTTTAAGAAAACGTCATACCATAGCTGCCTTGTTATTGGTCCTTTCAGGTCCAATAACAGTGGAAATTAACAGTCCAATAACACTTTATTAACCATACCAGCCTGATAAAATTTCACCATAAAGTAAATAAGTTGCAAAGGTTTGACACAGGGGGATCTAAATATGAAGCCTATGCACCTTACTTTAATCAAGAATATATAACACAGAGAATGTCCAACTGTTACTAAATTTTTGTTCAAAATTTTGCTGGAAAAGTTGCACATGCAAAAACTTTGTGCGACTTTTCTCGCAAAAATCTGCCATTTTCGACTAGTTTTTCAGCGCTGCGATTTTTAACACAGTCAGTTTTCTTGTAGTGGAGACTGCGACTTCTTTTGCTCTCAATACTTTTTTATTTGTATTGCGATTATTTTAGCCTTGCAAGTCTGACTGTAGAACATAAAAAAGCAGACGCTCTGGTATTCATTTTAAATGGATTAAAACTCTTCAAAGTTATTTTATTTAGTTCTAAAATGTTGGAAAGTTGATTTATTTCATTAAAATTAAAAAATTAACATTTTAAGGTAAAAAAACCCATGACCATTACACAATTAAACACAATATTTTGCTTCAATTTGTCTTTTCTTTTGTTGTGCAGCCAGACTCGCAAGTGCTAAAATTATCGCAGTGAGAATAAAACAGTATTGAGTGCAAAAGAAGTTGCAGTCCCCACTGCAAGAAAACAAACTCTGTCACAGCGTAGGAAATGGAGGATTTTTGCTAGAAAAGTCGCACAAAAGTTTGCAAGTGCGACTTTTCTAGCAAAATTTTGGTCAAAAATTTAGTGTACAGTTGGACATTTTCTTGGGTTATATCTTCTTGATTTAATGAACTTACTGCGTTAGTCTACATTTTTACCCTCCATGTGACCATTTTTTGTTAAAAAAAACGTTTATAAACCACGTTGTATTATAACGATATCTGTTTTTGAAAGCAAACAGTACGTGCAGTAATAAACTCTTTTTTCAAAGCAAGAATTGTTAAGCATTCTAAAAATCCTACTCCAAATTCTAAACCTTATATGCACTTAATTATTTGTGAATTAAAATTTTGGTAAATTTTGTGATTATATTGGTTTAAACTCATCGGAAATGATTTTCGCTGATGATCTCAGAGAATGGTGGCCTGACCGCTTGCTCAAAACTAATCCTAACATGATTGTCCAAAAAACATTTGGTTTTCCAACTGAACCAGTGTCTCAGTTAAGTGGATATAAGAAACTTGTGGAGTTGCTAGCACAAACGCAAAAGCGCATGAAACAAATTAATCTACCTTCAATATTAAAAGGTTACAGTCCTATTGCTAAGGATTTGGAAAACTTTCCATTGAGCAAACTAAGTCAATTATTTGTTTCCCCAAATATTATTAGAAAATTTTTGAAAAGAATCTTACAAAAACTTTTGGACAATTCTTTTCTTGGGGAAACGAACACAAAAATATTATTATCGAGAATCACCAAAATCGTGCCTCAAATGCGAAAAAAAGAAACGATTGGGCTTCATTTTTTGATGAAAAGTCTAAAACTTAGTGGATGTAAGTGGATCAGAGAATTTGGAAATCACACAGCGCGCCATCGGATTTTTCGATCTGTAATTGCATGGATATCCAAATTAGCGATTTTAACCCTACGGTACATAAATAATTGTCTAACTTTAAATAATTTAACATTATTATCTTTGAATTTTTGTTTAAGCTTGACAGTTTTTACAGCCTTTTTTCGAAATTCTGCAATAATTAACAAAACTTTGACACAACCAAGCCTCATTATAAGTTTGATCCATTCAAGCATGGTGCTTTTCAAGCACCTTAATTTTTTAGTAATTACTATCATAGATGAGCCTAGTCAAAAAGCTAGAGGGGGGTGTTTACCCCGGGTAAATGACATTTAAAAATCTAGGGGGGTCGAACCCTCCCCCCTAGCTTTCTAGGGGGAGGGGTCGACCCGGGGTGGAAGATTTTGAAACCTAGAGGGTCGTGGTGGTGTTCAATTTCCGAAGCAAAATATTTTTAAACCATTAAAGGTTTAATAATGTTTTTTTTAGATAATACTACATTTTATTGAATAAAAAGCGATATTCAGGTATTTATAAAAAGGGTGTAAAAACTTTGTGTAAAAAGGGTGATTTTGTGTTAAAATTCACGTTTTTGGAAGAAAATTTAGTATGTAAAATTTTCTCGAGAGGGGAGGGGGGGGGGTCAAATTTCAAAATCTAGAGGGGGCAGTGGTAAAAAAAATTCGAAAATTTGGGGGGAGGGGGCTTGATTTTTTTGAGGGGGGAGGCCAAAATTTCGAGGCCAGTGGAGGTGTGGACCAAACCCTACCCCCAGGAGCGTAACCAGAGGGGCCAGGGTGCCAGCCCCCCCCCCCAAATGAACCCTTTGGCCCCCCAAAAGAGATGGACTAAAATTTATGATATAAAACAAATTGAAAAATACGTTAAAAAAATTTTTTTGTATTAGTCAAAAAGTTTTTGTTTATATATTATGAATGAATATATTTATGATTAATATATATGTTTTGAGAGTGTCTTAAACTTAAAAGGAGCATTCAGCTCCAAACTGTTTTTGTAAACAAAAAGTCTTTTAAGCTATATAAATGCAATGTGATGTGAACATTGAGGTACCAGCTTTTAGAATAAAAAATATTTATTCATAGAGATTATGGATGCACTGCTAAATTACTAAATTTGAAGTTTTAAATAAGGTTTGTAATAGCAGTTTTTGGCTCTATTTTCAAAAAAAATTTCTGGCGGGCTAAACGCCCCAGACTCGCCATGGTTGGTTGGTTGGCTTCGCCACCCCCCAACCCCCCCCCGTTCACCAATTTTTTTTGATGATGACAATTGTGCCCCACCTTTTCTCCCTCCGCCCCCCCAGTCAACTATTCCTAGTTACCCCCCTGCCTACCCCCCTCCCCCTGTTCATCTATGATTACTATTTAGAAACGATTTGCTATTAATCAAAGTAGATTGTGTTCATTTCTTAAATTTTTAACAAAATAACCGTTTAATTTGGTCGCAATATCAAACAATTTACAAACGTAATAAGTAAAAAATACAGCTAACTGAATTGCTCACAAAAATTTTAATTCTAAAAAATTAAATATTTTTACTTTTGGTGTTTATGAATTTGATTTTGGCAAGGAGTGGCAGAAACTTTATTTTTGTTATTTGTTTATCAGCTGCAAAAAGTTTCGCCCAGTGGTTCCTGGTCCCATAGTCGTGTGTATCTGGCTGCTTATGAAAAGGTGTTGTCTTATGTGGATTCAGGCTTTGCATTAAGTAAAATTTGGTGATGTTTGTTGTGTACGTAAAAGTAGGGGTTTGTTTATTTGAGTGTTTAATTGATGCTTGTTTGTTTGTTTATTTGAGTGTTTAATTGATGCTCTAGACCCATTGCTCTGCCTTTGCTTTTGCACGTGTTCAACGCAGTCACATGCACCCACAATGTAAGCTGTGACTGTGTTGATGATTTTTAATGTTTTCCTGCTATAATGTGAGTGTTTGTGTGCGATATGTGACTTGTGGGGTTTTTTTTTGGTTTTTGGTTGCGATGAGTGTTGTTTATGTTTTGTTAATTGTAATTGAGAGTTGGGTTTTCTGTATACTCAGCAAGGTTTGGTTTGAAATTGGTTTGTTTCCATTAAGTTTGAATTGACTGCGATCCCATGCTGTATTGCGTGTAAGTATGGTTGTAAGTGTAAGTGTAGAGTTGTAAGTGTTTAGTGTATATATTTTGTTGTTTTGCGTTGTGCTGTAGTGTTTGGGGTGCAAGTGTAATGCTTAAATTGTGATGTCATGTCATCAGCGCAGGTCAATTCTCTGAAGGTCTGAAAATCATTAAGAAACCTGTGCACGGTCTGTAAATGTCCCACCCTCTATTTTATTAGTAGCTGTTCCTCTAAAATATGCCTTAATATTATTTTATTTTATTAAATACGCCTTATGAACTTGAAAATAAAATCATAAAAGCCGTCATTTTTGCTCCATTTTTGTGAACTTTTTGCAGTTTTTAACCTACTGTATTTTAATGCAATTTAAGCCACTTTAAACTTTGTTTTACTTACATTTTGCTTTTTTGTCCTTTTTTTCATGCCCAATCCCCAGTTTTATTCCGCATTACTTTTTCAAAAAATTTGCCTCCCATGCTCCTTCTCCCTATTTTGGAAATGCCCCTCCCCATTAAAACATCAGGAGGAGGTTAGTGTACAGGTCTGCAATAATACCTGACTTTTATGAATGTCAGGTATTATGGAAACCTATTTTGGAAATGCCCCTCCCCATTAAAACCTCAGGAGGAGGTTAGTGTACAGGTCTGCATTAATACCTGACTTTTATGAATGATTATATTATTTTATTTAACATTATTTGTTTCGCTATATAAGTTTTACTCAATTTGGAGGTTATATCGTAAAAATTTGGCCATTATATTTTGTGAATTTGGCCGTTTAATGAGAGTTGTTTTGGAATTCAAGCGGAAAGTAGTACACTGTTCAGAGATCATTGAAGGGTACCATATGGTATTACCCCTCCCACAAGGCCCTTGGGGGGCTACCTCTTTCCCAAGACCCATATTTGACCACCCCTTTTTTCCATAAAACAATTGGTCAGGCTACCTCCTTTTCTTGACCACTGTTTTTAACCATCTCCCCACCAATCATTTTTCAAAATAAGAAAACAAATGTTTAATTTATTTCCTAAACCTAAGTAATGCCTTTTAATCTAGCTTATTATTATAAACTTTATTTGCGTATTTAAGGGGTTACAACTTAAAGGAAGTGTTGCAAACCCATTATTTCCCCCTCGCCCCCCAAATTTTTCTAACTAGGAATGTTCCAGATTTTCAGATCCAGCCTGATCTGAGCAAATTGATAGTCATTTCAACCGGGGATTTGATATTTTACGAGATCATATTGAATAAACCATATTTGAATTATATATCTAATTCCTTGTTGTTGTAATATGACTTTAACTAATTCTGGCGAGCATGGCTCGCCGGGTACTGTGATCTGATGGCTAAAAAACGTAATCTTACTTATTACGTAAACGTTATTTGGTTCAGCTATAACTTGAGATTAAATAGACTAATAGACATGAAATTTTGTTTATATATGTAATGGTTTATGCGCTATCAATTGGTCATAACAAGAATATATAACACAAGAGAATGTCCGACTGTACGTACACTAAATTTTTGACAAAAATTTTGCGAGAAAAGTCGCACTTTCGAATTTGTGTGCGACTTTTCTCGCAAAAATCCGCCATTTTCTGCAAGTTTTCCCGCGCTGCGATTTTTTACACAGTGTTAGTTTTCTCGCAGTAGGGACTGCGACTTCTTTCGCACTCTATGCTGCTTTATTCGCACTGCGAGTCGGGCTGCACAACAAAAAAAATAAAAACAAAGTGGAGCGAAAATTTTGTGTTTAAATTCGTAAAAGTCGTTTTTTTTACCTTAAGATGTTAAAACTTTTTAGTTTTAATAAAATAAAGCAACTTTCCAACGTTTTAAAATTAAATAAAACAAGTTTCGAAGTGTTTTACTCATTGAAAATGACTACCAGCGTCTGTATTTTTTTGTTGCGCAGCCAGACTTGCAGTGCGAAAATAATCGCAGTGCGAATAAAGCAGCATAGAGTGCGAAAGTAGTCGCAGTCCTCACTGCGAGAAAACTAACACTGTGTTAAAAATCGCAGCGCGGAAAAACTAGCAGAAAATGGTGGATTTTTGCGAGAAAGGTCGCACACGAATTCAAAAGTGAGACTTTTCTCGCAAAATTTTGGTCAAAAATTTAGTGTACAGTCGGAAATTCTCTTGTGTTATATATTCTTGGTCATAATAATTTTAATGCGGCGCAAAGCACTGCAGCGCGAAGCGCCGCCATGTGAAAAAACAGAAATAACTCTTGACTAAAAAGGTTTATCAACATAAAATTTGGTATATATATATATATATATATATATATATATATATATATACTAGCCTTAAAAAATGCTTTAAGAATAGAGCAGGAAAAAGGGGCGATTTTTCCCCGGGCGTATGTTTGGACAGAAAAGGTATGGATAGTAACTTTATTTATTAAATTTCTTTATTGACTTTTTTTTAAAAATTTTTGTAGAGAAGACCGCACAAAAACAATAAATGTAAATAATGAATTCAGTTAAAAAACCGCACACTTTTTTATGCTAACAAAAGTATAAAAACATATATAATTTTTATTCTTATTAAATTTCTTCACTGACAGCATTTCTCTATTGACAGCTCTTCTTTTTTAAACTTTTTATAAGAGAAGACGGCTGAGAAAATAATGAATGTAAACAACGAAATTAGTAAACAGCACACTATTATATTCTAACAAAAAAACAAAAACAATGAATGTACATAATGAATTCAGACTTGTGCACGGTCTGGAAATGCCCCCCGTTGTATTGGAAATGCCCCCCCCGCATAGGTCACCGACCTTCGACGGCTCAGGGGGGGGGGTCCACACCCCGGGGTGTGGAGGTTTTTGACCACCAGGGGGGGGGGGTCACCCCCCGGGGTGTTTTTTTTGAAAAAAAGCAGGGGGGGTGGTCACACCCCGGGTACCATTTTTTTCACAAAATTGACAATTTTTTCACAAATTTGACCATTTTTTAAGCATTTTTTGGGAAATTCTAGTTAGGGGGGGGTGGTCAAAAATGGGCCTTAGGGGGGGGTAGGGGTTCAAGGGGTCGATGGGGGGGGAGGGGTCAAAAATGGGCCTTGTTGGGGAGGGGGGGGGGATAGGTCTCAGGGGGGCCCCCCCCCCCCCCTGGGGGGGGGGGGCTATTGCCCCCCCCCCCCCGGTGACCACCCCCCCGCGGCTCCCCCCCCCCCAAAAAATGAAAAAGTACCCAAAAATTATGACGCCATTTTTGACCTATGATGACGCCATCATCGCAAATTTTTTGCTGTTTTTAGCCTATTTCAATGTAATTTAAGCCATTTTAGACCTATTTTTAACTTATTTTTGCTTTTTTTGTTTTTTTTGTCCCTTTTTTCCCTTTTCCCTTCTTTTTTCCTCTTTTTTCCCCTTTTTTCTCTTTTTTTCTTTCCTCCCTGCTTGCCCCTCCCCGTTTTATTGCCCCCCCGTTTCAAAAAAGTTGCCCCCATCCCCCCCGTTTTGGAATTGCCCCCCAATAAAACCCCGGGGGGCAGTGCACAGGTCTGTGAATTTAGTTAGTAAACCGCACACTTTTATATGCTTGCAAAAATAAAAACAAATATAATTTTATTTATTAAATTTCTTCATTGACTGACCACTCTGCATATAAAAGCAAACTATTTATTTCATTCTTATATCTTTTTATATTTATTATAACATTTTTCTCATTTTTAGAATTGAACATTAAAATAACAAAAAAAATATAAAAACTACCACAGAAAAAAATCTGGCATTTACTGGATCTGGAAAAAAATCCGTCCAGATCCTCTTTTTCATAACAGACTGAACTCGGATTTGGCTTCATATAGACCAAAAAATTTGCTTGGGATAATTTGCTGATGAAATGATTGCAATAAGGCTTTTATCAACTGTTCCTTTATTCATTTTTTTACTCTAGTCATTTTTTTAATTGCTTTTTTATGATGCTAAAAAACTCACTTTAAAGCCAACTAGACTTAGTTTAATAGTTATTTTTTAGATCCTGTTTTTATATAACGGATAGTCAAATGTATAGAAAACGCCTTTTGTTTTTTCGAAAACCTGTTTGGCATACTTTGATGACAACAGCTAATGATCTCCTTGTGTCGAAATGCCAGCTAAAGGTTAGTGGTAAAATTTTTTTTGTTTTTTTTTATTTTTAAGTGTTGTTTTCCATATTGTTTTATGTATTTTTTGTTAAAAAATTGAAAGACTAATTTGTAATTTTATATTTTATTAATCTAAAAACGAACGGATTATACTAGTATGCAGAAAAAACATGGGCAGTTAAAGTCAATGTTTTAAGCAGACCTGTGCACGGTCTGGAAATGCCTCCCCCCTTTATTCGGGGATTCGCGCCCCCCCCCGCCAAAAAATGAAAAAGTACCGTAAAAATTATGACGCCATGTTTGACCTATGATGACGCCATCATCGCGATTTTTTTTTTGCAGTTTTTAGCCTATTTCAATGTATTTTAAGCCATTTTAGACCTATTTTTACCTTATTTTCGCTTTTTTTTGTCTCTTTTCCCTTGTTTTTCCTCTTTTTTTTTCTTTCTCCCCTGCTTGCCCCACATTTCAAAAAAATTGCCCCCGTGCCACCCCCCCGTTTTGGAATTGCCCCCCACCAAAAAAAACCCAGTGGGGTAATGCACAGGTCTGAGGGTAAATCGTCTTTTTCTTGGAAAAGTGTTGTACATAAAGATGTTCGCGTTGATCTTTTCAAAAGAAACTTATGTTCTGACTCTCCATTTATTATTAACTCATGCCAATAAGTTAAAACTAATTCAGTGACAAGAAATTTTTTACTTTCAAAATCTATAGCGTCCCTCCTCTAGTAAAAATTGGTTGTCCAGCATAAAAATGTCTTTTTTTATTTTTATAAAAGTGCAACTCCGCTCCCTTGCAAAATTTCTAAAACTAGGAGCATTCCAATGATATCTCATTTAGTCCAATTCTTATAGATAGTGTTGAGAAGAATCGATTCGTTTCTAATAAAAACGCATTGTCCAGCATAAGGATGTCCATGTTGATTTTTTAAAACAATATTGAAATTCAGTTCCACACTGACTAATAACTTTTACCAATAAGATTTAGCCAATTCAAAGCAAAAATTAGTTTTAGTTCCAAAATGCAGAGGATCCCCACACTTTTATGGTGAAAATGCGCTTTCTAGCATAAAAATGTCCATGTTAAGTTTTTTAAAATTTTAGTTTCCTTACGACACTACTGAGCTTAGACCACATTTAACTTATTTTGATGCGTGATTGGGAAGGAGTTGGAGAACACACACAGGCAACGCACAGACAACCTCACGCACAGACATTATGTCTACATTTAACTTATTTTGATGCGTGATTGGGAAGGAGTTGGAGAACACACACAGGCAACGCGCAGACAACCTCACGCACAGACATTATGTCTGTGATATATAGATATATATAGTTAAATATATAGATTGTAAACGTTGACAATGAAGCAGTTTATTGGCAATATATCGGGTGTATTTGCATGCTCGATATTGAGATATGGCTTCTTTTATTATTGTAGGTAGTTTAAAAATGATTTTTATAAGGAATTTGTGGGTAAAGATGTAGCTTGTAAAATGTTTGCTGACAAAAAATAGGTTATGATTGTAACTGTTGACTTGTTGACTTAAAAATAGTACAGCAATAGTTAATTATGAGTTTCTGAATAGTTAATTATGAATAGCAATAGTTAATTATGAATTTATTAGACAGTTTGGAATAGATGAATTTCTTAAGTTTACTTACACATTTACATTGAATCTGTCGCCAGCTCACGCATCCCAAACCAAATGTCATAGATCTTACTTTACAATCACTACAAAAAAATTTATCCACAAAATAATATTTTAGCGTTTTCCAGCACAGAAAATGTCGGGATTGAAAAAAAAGGATGAAACGTTTGGCCCTTTTGCAGTGCGCTACTTGCCAAAAGAAAACGGTGTTCGACCAATAATAACATCAAAAAACATGAAATCAAAAAAAAAATCGATTAACTGTAATGAATTTACAACTCAACAAGACAAAAGCAATAGTCACAAAAGTTGTAGAACAGCATCCAGAAATCTTGGGTATGTAATTAATTGGCTGTAAGCACAGAAGCTCAAGAAGTCAAGGGGGTCAAAATCCCCTTAAAAATTTTTTTACCATAATATTATCTTCCTTCTGGAATTTTTAAGCAGTTCTCTTCACCCCCAACCTCCATCTTTCATACCGATTTTAGGGTATAATTTCGAGTCTAAGTATGATATATATCACAAACCCAAATTTTAAATTATAATAACACTAATTCTTATAAATGATGATTAATCTTTAATTTAATGAAATATCATGTAATATAATGACATTTAATATTATTCTATAAAAACTATAAATGGTTTAGGTTTAATCGTGTTTTTTTGAAAACAAAAACTCATAAAACCCTAACCTTTATATTTTAAATTGGCCATGTAAAGTTGACTTTCCTTTTTTAAGAAAGAATTTTTTAAAAAAACAATAATTTGTGTTTAAAATTTTTTATTTTAAAATATCTTTGATAGTTCAAGAGAAAACCATTGAAAATAAAGAAAAAATTTAGACTGATTAATACTAAAATAATTTATTCCTGAATATGTAAAATTCTGTTATTAAAAGTAAAAAAAGCAAGCGTAGCTACTCCTCGATTTCAAGCTTTAACAAAATTAAATGCATCTAATTTTTCAGAAAAAAAATTTGCCGCGGTTTTTTGCAAACCTGGGAAATATAATAATGTTCAAAAACTTATCTGTTGTTTGAGTTATTTTGATTGCTTAATTTTAGTCTCTTTAAAAGTGCGGTACTAAAGTATGTTTTGCCAAGTAGTTCAGGAGATATGACCCTCCAAATATAACGTTTTTTCGATGATTCTGTACTTGAACAATTGCTCAATGGGTATAAAAATTTACACAAAAGATTTACTCAAACAAAGCGGCAGCTTTCTATATTGTTTTGGAACCTTAAAGGTGGAGTACTGAGTCAAACTTTTTGTCTTTAATTTTGATATTTTTTGTGAAAACGTTACGCCTGCTCGCTGCCCCCAATGGGCTCTCAGAAATTTCGCTAAAATATCTTTTTGGGTTCAGAAATTACCTCAAAAATGGCGTTTTTTTTTAAATTCTATACTTGAAAAATTTCCCATTGAGTATAAAATTTCAAATTATAAAAGTTTTATTGAAAGAAAAGGCTACTTTTTACTTAAATTTGATACCTTAATTGTTAAAATTGGTGCAGTATTTGTTGAGATATTTCGTTTACTGTAAAAAAAACCCTGGATTTTTTCGTTAAAAAAACACCAAACGACGGCAGTGATTTGGTTAAGTTTGCCCAACATTTTTGCCTACACTTTGTATTTTTAGCAACAAAAAAATTGCGGGTTTTTTGTATGGGAAACGCAATATCTCGAGTAATACTGGTACAATCTTAACAATCAAGGTATTCAATTAATATAGAAACTAGCCGTTTTCTTTCAGTAAAACTTTTATAATTTAAAAAAATTCTTTAAGTTCAAAATATTGAAAAAACAAGATTTTTAGGGGGTCATATCTTCTAAACCACCAAAGATGTTTTGATCAAAAAAAAATTTGGGGGCTGTTGGAGGCAGGAGTAAGGTTTTTACAAAAAAAAATCATCTAAACCAAAGACAAAAAGTTTGACTTGGTACCGCATCTTTAAGTATTAAGATTGGGGCAGTATTTATTGAGATAAAAAAACCTGTGGTTTTTTTGCTAGAAACACAAAGTGTAGGAAAAAATGTTGGCCAAACTTAATGTCAAATTTAGCTGCAATTTAACAACACCAAAAAACTATCAGAAAATTATCATTTTTATATGCTTTAAAAAGAACAACTTTAAGGCTATATAAAATATATTTGATTGTGTAATAATTTGGGAGAGCTCTAAAAGTAAAATTATTAACTTTAAAATAAAAAAATGACCACAACAGACATTTTTAGTAAAACAAACTAAGCTATTTTTATGTTAATTTGATGAAAAATAAAAAAAAACATGAATATGTGTTAAAAAATCACGTTTTTGGAAAAAAATTTAGAATAAAAAATGTACCTAAAAATTTTCCCAAAGGGAGAGGGGGGGTCAGATTTCAAATTTTAAAGGGGGGTCAGGGGTAAAAAATTCGGAAATTCGGGGGAAGGGGGCCCCTTGGATTTTCGTCTAAGGGGGGGGGGTCCCAAAATTTCGAAGCTTGGGGGGGGTGGGCCCCACCTTGCTCCCCCCCTCTTTCTCACCTATGCGCACTATCCGCTCACAATTGATAAAACAACTTGTTTATATTTGTGGTCAGGAATCTATTCCGTGACTCCGTCATTTTGGCAAAAAAATCCCACGTTTCTTGTACAGAAAATGCAATATATGAACAAATACTGCATTAATTTTAACAATCAAGGTATCGAATAAAAAAAAGGTTGCCGTTTTCTTTGAGTGTATTATTTGTAACTTGAATTTTTATACTCATGGAGCAAATTTTTAAGTATAGAATCACTAAAAAACGCATTTTGGAAGGTCAAATCTTGTGAACCACGATAAAGATTTTGACAAGAATTTTGTGGGCTATTGGGGGCAGGGCAGGGGTAAGGTTTTTATAAAAACATCAAAATCAAACACAAAAAGTTTGACCCTGTACTTTACCTTTAAATTATATGCAAAAATTTTTATTTCAAATAAAGAGAAGCAAATTTTCTTTATTTTAAAATTGTTTGTATGGAAAAAATTTATCAAAGCTGACCCAATTAAACGATTCGAGAATTTAATAAAAGAACCTGATAGTTTTTGATGACCAGTTTATCTTCCTGCGTTTAACATTAAATAAATAAATAATTGCAGGGTTTTTTGCTGACACATTACCAAAATTGTGGCAAAAATTTGAGTTTGTGGGTTTTAAAGCGCTCAAAATGGGGTATTTTGGGTATACCCCAAAAAACTTTTTGGAATCCCCCTCCCAATTTTGGGGGGTCGAGTATATCTCCTCCAAAATCTGCAAGGCTGCCCACCTATGCTTATATTCCACAAAATGACACCCTAGAATCTTCCACAAACTAGAAATATTTATAAATGAAGGTGCCTTTATAAAATGATGTATTACGTTTAGGAGCAGCGAAATTAAAACCCAACCACGCCTACCAAAATTGGAGTAAATTTCTTCACAAAACTTCAGTAAATGCGAACAAATATCTAGTAAAATGGGACATTGAATCGTGTTTTGACAACATATCTCAAGATACCCTTTTGTCAATTGTTGCTGACATAATACACAAATACTGTGTACCTCCAGTCTTCAATGTCCAAAAGTATACCATAGTATCAAAACAAGAAAACAACAAAAAATCTACCAAATTTGCTGTGTGGCCTGTTAGAGTTACTGGAGGTCGATTTGAAGATAATGTAAAGCTTAAAACTTCAGCTATTTTTATTCCATTAGGTAAGTTTGTAATTTAAGGCTTTGTTTGTATTTCTTATAATTAATTTAGTATTCAATATAATTTGTTGTAATCTTGCAATAATTAGCAACTTTGGTTTATTGGTTAACAAAAGAAAAAAACTTGAAATAAAAAAATCCGTCAATTAAAATGGCATTCCACATCACTGAAAATTCAATATTGGTAAATTTTTAGTTTCTTATTGTTTTAGAATTTGCACCTTTCCCTTATCTTTGTTAACTGACTTAAGAGAGGGGGTGTCGGCAATTTTTGGGGGAGTATAACCGCCCAACCCCCCACCTGCCCACCTATGGTCCAGAATCCCAACAGCTAAACGTTCTGATCGTTTTCTCCATAACACAAGTAATGCAATTTTCAACATGAAATATATCTCCTCAACACCAAAAAACAACATAAAACATAATATTACAGCTGGTATCTGTATTTATTACTTCTTAGAGTGGGAAATATATTACTTGGGAAAAAATGGTACAGCTTACGGGTGGACCAAGGAGGGTGCAAAGGAAAAGGTCTTAGGGATGTTCTATCTACTTTAGTATTTTAGGTATTAATAGAATTAATACTAAAAAATTAATCATGTGTTGCAAAGGGTTTTGTTTCAAAGAGGTAAGTCTAAAGAATTTGGTTGTGCAAGAGGAACCATCATTGGATAAACGCGACAAGCAGTTGGTTAGAAGACATGAACCATCCATCACATCAGATCAATAATTGCCAGGATGAACTACTTATGAGTTACAATAAAAATAACATTGCTTTTTCTTTAAGCCTTTAACAAGATTATCCTAAGTCATATTATGTTACACATATCATTAGTAGTAAGTGCTAATATTTTGCAAGGTGATATTATATGGGAAGATTGGGATGGGTCCATGTAAACATACCCCCCTCCCCCAAACTAGGTCAACCCAGTTTTACTTGTGGTTTTGTTAATTTTTTTGGTTTGTTAGATTTGTTACATTTCTTAGTTCTATTAGCTTTGTTGGTTTTCTTGGATTTGTTTGATTTTTTAACCTTGTTTGTTTCTTAATCCAGTTGACCTTGTTTACCTTGTTCGTTTTGTTAGATTTTTTAACCTAATTAGCCTTGTTTACTTTGTTTGTTTTGTTGGATTTGTTAACCTAGTTGACCTTGTACGTTTAGTTGGATTTGTTAACCTGTTGACCTAGTTAAATTTGTTTACCTTGTTCGTTTTATTGGATTTGTTAGCCTAGTTAACCTTGTTTACCTTGTTTTTTGGATTTGTTAGCCTAGTTGACCTTATTTACCTTGTTCGTTTTGTTGGGTTTGTTAACTTAGTTAACCTTGTTTACCTTTTTTTGCCTAGTTGAATTTGTTAGCTTAGTTACGGGAGTTGACCTTGTTTACCTTGTTTGTTTTTTAGCCTAGTTGGATTTGTTAGCCTAGTTGACCAAGTCGACCTTGTTGGCCTAGTTAACCGAGTTGACCTTGTTAGTCTTGTTCACCGAATTCACCTTGTTTGTTTTTTTAACCTAGTTGACTGAGTAAGCCTAAGTCTAAACCAATGCCTAAGCCTAAGCCAACTCGGTCAACTAGGTCATTTAAGTAAACAAGTTAAACTAGGTCAACTCGGTCAACTAGGTAAACAAGGCTAAAAAACTCAACTCGTTCAAAAAGGTCAACTTGGTAAAAAAAAGGTCAACTAGGTTAACTAGATAAACAAAACTTAGTACTTAGGTTCCTTGTTACTTTTAATTCTGTCCATTTTTTTCTAAAACATAGTTTGGCGGGGTTTTGTTCACATAGGCCGTAGGACATTCACTCAAACTCAAGAAAAATACAAAATACAATTATTACGTCGAGGTTGTGATTGTGGCGCTGGCACAGTGGCAGAACGCATGTCTTACACACTAAAGGTCCTTGGATTGATTTTCGACTGATACAAGCAACATTGTGATAATGTTAATATTTGTTAATATTGTTATATGTAGTATTTGATTGCGCATTTATTGCTGAGTAACAACGGCCTTGTGTATCCTGCTGTATGCAAAATAAATAATGAATAATTAACAATAAATATAACATAATATTCTGATATCAACAATGTGTTGTTTGTTAAAATACAAATAAATTGATACTTTGGCCTTTAGAATTACTTTAATATTGCACAAGTTATTATGACTGCTTTTGCAAACAAAAGATTAATTCCATAATATATTTAAGGTGTTTATTTTTCTAAAAATAATTTCCTACCGATTTTTTTATTTTTAAGGTTTCTTTTTTTAAGTTTAAAAAACGTGTACCTAACTTTCAAAACTTTTAAAAAAAATTTTTGATACTCAGCAGGACATAGATTAACGTAGTAATTTATTGATTTTCACATTTTTGTGGGCGGAGATTAGTTCAGGGGGATGCGTCTATTAATAGTTCTAAATAAACTCAATGACACGGTTAAAAGTTTTTCTTTTGTTCCATATTTTGACTAGCTAAAAAAGAAACTTTCTCAAAATTACCTTTTATAAATTTTATTGTTTAGGAGATTCAGAAGTCATATATGCAAGCGATATCATGAAAATTTTAAATAAACTGGTAAAAAGACATGTTCTGGTTTTGAAAGGAAAAATGTGGTTACAAACTAAAGGAATACCTCAAGGTTCTTCGTTGTCAGCTATCCTTTGCAATATTTATCTGGGTAAATTAAAAAAAATATGTTTAGCTTTAAAACGCTTATATGCCTTTGAGTTTAGTTTTTTTTTGTTTACACAGTGCAATTGTATGTATTTTTATTTTATAACAAATATATAACCTCTTATTTCTGAAGCTTTTGTTGAAGACTGTTAAAACAAAAACCCACCTAAAACCCTAAAAATGTAGGCTTTTAGTATACCAAATTTTTGTTATGTATATAAAATGCTGTATATTTTCAATCTTATATTTTTTTAGTTAACTACATTCTTAACTGCCTTTTTTTAATTTCTGTTAATTACTTCACTAGCCTACTTTAAATTTAAACAGTGGTTAACTGCTTACCTATTAGTAAAATTTTCGTAGCTGCGACTCTCGCCTTTTGAATACGCCAATAGTATCTCAGAATTATTTTTTGTCCACAAAATGGGCTAATCAGCAAAATGGTAGCAGAATACCGTGTCTCGGCACTGGTCCAACTTTTTACGGGCGGTAAAATCGGGAATACCGTGACATCCTTGCAGTATAACTCGCACGCGCACGTTTTCTTCAGCGTACGAGGATTCTGGTGTAACTTTTCACTGTATGGCCCGATTTTCATGTTTGATAGCTCATTTTGAAGCTTTCACGATACTGCGTTGCGTCACTAAAGTTTCACTGTGCGAAAATAGTTTTTTTACTTAATTAAATCAGTTTAAAAAAAATGGAAAATTGCCGAAATTAAATATGTGCATTTAATTTCGGCACTTTACAAACAATCGATTGTTTCTCAGTAAAAAAAATCATCATTTTCAAAAATTTAAAAGCCTATCATTATCTTCAGACAATTTTCTTTAATTTAAGCTTCTACTTGTTGTTCAACGTATAACTGGCAAAAAAGTTACAGCTAAAATGCCAAATGGTATCAAAATGAGCAAAATTTGGGAAAAAAGTGCATTTAATTTCGGCACTTTTTAAAAGGACCCTCTTAATCGAGTTTAAGTGCAGTGCTATGACTCCTACACGTTGTCTTTTAACGTTCAACGTTGTCTTTTAACTATTTACAACTACAATTTAACACCCGACCACTTAATTCAATCCATTTTTACCTACAGCATATGAGTGCTGAAATTACACTATTTTATTTTATAACGATTGCTCACCACAGACGCAACGTAGAACCACGGGGACTAAAAATTCGAAAAATAGACTAAATTTTACCAGGACAGTTTAATTTTTAAACCAATTTATTGCGTAATCATGAAATACCCATGTTCTAAAAACGAGTAACAAATTAATTTTTTATAAATCACACAATTTCACATGAAAATATGATAACATAACAAATAAAAAGCTCACGACAGTCATCTACATATAATTAGCTCTCATTTCAGCTATCAAACGTCGTATTCCGTCCAGGATTACCAACGATATAGTCCAAAATCAAAAATGCCCAATTGGGAAAAGTGCCGAAATTAAATGCACTACCCTATACGGTAGCAGGGAGAAAAAA
>JASAMX010007463.1:0-13844 GCA_030248175.1 Microlaimidae sp. YZB2_3 | reverse complement strand
CTTGGTTCAGTTACATATTGCTCCTTAAAAGGAAATTTTTCAAAAAATGGTTATGAAAATAGAAAAATTAATCAAACACTTGCACCACCAACAATCGGACCAAAAAATAAACCAAATGATTGTCGATTGTCTTTACCTTTTATTTCCACTTTAACCCCAAAATTAAAAACATTCTTCAAGAAATACAACATAGATATTGTAAGCAATAAAACCAATACACTTTACGAAAGTTTTATGGGCAATATACACCCGGAAAGTGTTTTACCTGATAAAAAAGGCATCGTTTACCAAGTTTCCTGTTTAGACTGCAACAAAATATACATCGGCCAAACAATTCGTTTCTTAAAAAGTCGCTTGGAAGAACACAAAAAAGACCCAAACTCTGCTTTGAAAGAACACATTCTCCAAACCAACCATCATATCAATTTTGCCAACGTAAAAATTTTGGATACAGCCAAAAAAACGTGTTGGATGTTTCCTCCCAGTTTTCCCTTCAGTTTGCCCCTAGTTTTGCCCCCAGTTTTAAAATTGATAAAACACCTTTAAAATGATTTATTTCTTTAAAATTGTGTACCCAAAAATTACAAAAACTATCTGTAGTATTTCCTTTTATTTTTTAATACTGATCAAATGATTTTTAAACAGGTTATTTTTCTTGCGTAAAATATGAATTATTTCGGTGTAGGTGACGGTAATAGATCTCCATTTGTACACCGGCGTCTACTGGGTGCTTATTGGAACCCCTGTTGCATAAATATTTATAAAGCGTGAAAAAAAAACAAGTAAAGGGCAAAAACGGCTAACGCTGTTTCACTTAACAATATTGCACTCGATTTCACTAGAGTTGTTGACACATTGAGCATGAACAGTACATGATAAATTTTGGGTTTCCATTCACTGCATTATTAACAGAACTTGGCAAAGGTGGGGTTTTTAAGTGCTTGAATTTCAAATATGAACTCCATTTTTTGATTTGACCTTCCAAACACTCTAAATAGGGGCGACCCCCAATCTTTTTATTTGGGGGGGAGTATTCCAGTAAAATTTTGTTTTACAATCAACTTAAAAACTGGCCAATATGGTTGTTCTTGGTATTTTCTGAGCCCCAATAACAACCATAAATTCTTTTTTTTTTCTGATTTTACATTCAAGAACCTCAAAAGGGGGTCTACCCTATTTGAGGAGCGGAGCACCGCGCTCTCACAATCGCCCCTATTTTACTCCCAACCAGCTCATAAATGTTATTTAGGAGTTTTCTGGGGTGCTCCCTCTAATAAAGTAGACCCTGCTTTTTCGGTTCTTAAATGTAAAATCCAGTAAGCTTTTGTTTTATGTCTATCCAATTTAAAAATTAGCCAATATAGTTTTTCTGTTTTTATTTCTAAACAATTTTTTTAAATTTCTTTTTTGATTTTATTTTTTGTGAACACCACAAAAAAGAGGGTTAATCCCCTCTTAGGTGGTTCTATGCTGCAGTCTTAATTTACCCTGAACTAACCATAAAAACTCCATCTTAATGTTTTCTTAAGCCCAATTACAACTATAATTCTTTTCTTTGATTTTACATTTGATAACCTCAAAAGCGTGTCTACTCTATTGGGGGGGGCACCGCACTATCAACAAACAAAAATTGTATTTAAAATTAGGACCCACGAAAACCCTACAGTCCTAAGTTTTTGGTTGTTAAAAGTAAAATAGGGGCTATTGTGAGAGTGTGGTGCCTCCTCCCCACAAAAAAACAGGTAGACAGACCCCTTTTGAGGTTCTCAATTGTAATATCAACAAAGGAAGTTTATATTTAAAATCAGCATCCCAGAAAACCCATCAATGATATTTTGGGGTGGATGGGATTAAATTGGGACTATTCTGAGAGCGCGGTGCCCCCCCTCCAAATAGAGTAAACCTCCCACCGTTTTGAAGTTCTCAAATTTGAAAGCAACAACAGATGCTAATACTTAAAACATTAGCACCCCAGAAAACCCCAATGTTTGGGGTGGATGGGAGTAAACTGGGGGCTATTGTGAGAGTGTGGTGCTGCCCCCCATAGAGTAAACCCTCTTTGGAGGTTCTCAAATGTAATATCAACAAACGAAGTGTATATTTAAAATCAGCACAAAAAAACCCAACCAAAAACCCAATGATGTTTTTGGGGTGGTTGGTATTAAAATGGGGCTATTGTGAGAACGCGGTGCTCCGCCCAAATATGGTAACCCCCCCCCCCGTTTTGAGGTTCTCAAACGTAAAAGCAACAACTGAAGTTAAATCAGCACCCCAAAAAATTCTTGTTTTACGGTGGATCGGATTAAAATGGGACTATTCTAAGAGCGCGGTGCCACCCCCCCCCTTCCCAAATAGGGTAAACCCCCCCCCCCGTTTGAGGTTCTCAAATATAAAAGCAACAACAGAGTTTAATACTTAAAATCGATCAGCACCCCAGAAAACCCCTATGTTTGGGGTGGATGGGAGTAAAATGGGGGCTATTGTGAGAGTGTGGTGCTACCCCCCCCTAATAGGGTAGGCCCCCTTTGGAGGTTTTTAACTGGAATATTATGAAGCTGGAGTTTTACTAGTTTTATTTTTCTGTTTTTTTTTTAAATTTTTAAAACACCCTCAGTTGTAAACTTAACGTTCAAAAAAGTAATACTTTTTGGAAGCTTAGGAACTAATTGAATAATTTTCCCATTATCGCGAGTAAAATTTTGTTTAAAAATGAAATTAAATATTTCAGACTTTTTTGCTGAATCATCTATTAAAATCCCTTCTTTGTTTATGATGGGAGCTTTACCGCTGTTATTTTTGCGTAGGTTCCTATCATACTTAAACAAATTATTTTTGTCATTTGATTTTAAAATTTTATTTTTTTGCGCTATGATATCTATTTATTTCATATTTATACAAGTGATTTAGTTTATTATATTTCGTTTAAAAAGAAGAATCATTACTTTTTTCCAAAGCTGAAACTTTTTTTAATTAATAATTTGAATATGCCTGGGATAGCCAAATTTCGAATTCACCTTTACTTTACGTAACGGCTCAAAATTTTTTATGGCTTCATTCATGTAATGTTTGAAAATATTCCAGTGGCCTTCAACATTTGAGCTACGCCGGAATAAAATTATAAAATCAATAGATAATAAATAATTATTCATTGCTTCCCAATTTACCTGTTTAAAATCGTAGTAAATTTGTTGTAATTTAAAGCAGAAGTATAGTTTCCCGAAATCATGTAATTTATACTGTTATGATCGCTATTCAAAAGTGGTTCTGATATACTTACGTTAAAAACGTGTAATTGTTCATGAGAAAAGATAAAATCTAAAAAGTTTGGCCCACGTGTAGGTTTATTTACTAATTGGACGAATGATTCTTGAGTAAAAGCGGCTGCGAATAGAGTAGATAAAAGGCTATTATTACACTGCCCAAAAATGATTAGAAATATTAAAGTCAACAACCGGAAAATTTACATTGGATTTGTTTACTAAAGCTTTACAAAAGAGCTCTGAATATTCTCTAGAACTATTCGGAAGACGGTAAAAACACACGTTTCTAGTTGGATTATCGCCGAAAACGTCAACCACTACTATTTCAAGTGAATTGAATTTGTCAGGTAAATTTATTCTACGCGTATTAAATTCTTTTTTACTAAAAATGGCAACTCCTCCTCCGATCTTAGTTAGTCTATCGCATTGATAAATATTATAGCTATTATTAGCATTATTCATAATTACTTCATCATTAAACCAAGTTTCTGTAAAGGATAGTATATCGTACGCTCTAGTGAATAATACATTATATCAAAGATTCCGATTTTCAAGACTTCGACTTTTCAAATCAAAATAACTTTGACTTTTCAAAACTTTTCAAAGCAAAATAAACTACGACAGTTGCTATACTTACATTTTAGAAAATTAGTTGTATTACTAACTGTGACCGTTACCGCTATGGGTTTAAAGGCTCGGTAATTACGTTATCTTTTGACATACGACATTGAGAAGAAATATTGTCGTATACGAATTTCACAATTGAAAATTGGCCCTTAATTTTACGAACTGAGTAACTTGCGTTTAATATATTGCCATCACGAAGTTTGCATGTCATTTTATACGCTTTTGATCTTAGCTTGGAATATTCATTTGATTTTTTTCGCTCTTCCAAAGGTCTTTTAAAGCCCTTTCTCTCGTTACGACCGTAAAACCTTCGTACGACAAAAGTGAAACCTTTGTCTGACAATGATGGTATCGTTGTGTATGACCTATTTCGTACGTAAACCTTACCGTGGTAAAGTCTATGTATGACCTAAGTCCTGCTTAGGTCATACGTAATTTTTTGTGCGTGATAAGTGACCAGTTAGCGAGCAGATTCAAATAGTTAATGCTGAATCTGCTACTTTTCAGTCCGGCTTCATTTTAGTCCCGCTTCGTTTCAGCCCGCTTCGTTTCAGTTCCGCTTCGTTTGAGTCCCGCTTCGTTTCAGTCCTGGCGAAAAATACGTTCATCAACTTGTATCATATTCCTGCGTGCAGTCTTTTTGTGCAAAGTATTTGCATAATTAAAAAAAAATCGATTTACTCGCCTAAAATTCAGCAGGCATCGCCAGCTGTTTTTTTTGTTTTCTTAATCCCCTGAGGTTATGTAATGCGTAACACGTGTGTAATAAATAACTAGCGTATGTTTAAAAACAAGGCTTTTAAATTAAATTTAATTAATTTGTCCAAAAAAGATTATAAAAAGCTTATTGTTTTTATTTGTTAATACAAACTTTTTATTGAGTTGTTACAACAGAACGTTAGAATTAAAAGAATGTTATTTCATGCGGAATAAAATATCTTCGGGTATAATAGCTCGGTTATAATATCTTCGGTTATAATAGCACCATTTTTAACACCACGAATAGGTGTTTGAAGGATACCCCTAAATTACACGGGCCTTATTTATCTTACATTTCTGGGTATACCTTCCCCAAAATCCAGGAGGTTGTTTTACTATCAAACAAACTGTAAGAATTTTTAAATTTTCGTTTATTTCGATCACCGATTTTGTAAAAAATACAAAATAACACACTTTTATATACAGACACACTATGTTATGTTCCGAACCTCCAATATCATCGTGCTCTGGAGCTCCGCCCATTTAAGACGGAGAGATTCCAGCAGCTCCGACCATTAAATGAGCGATTTCAAACGTATGTATATTGGCTTCAATTAGGGATCGACCGGTTTCGGCCAGGCCGCCCCGGCTTCCCCCAGCACTTTTTTTCCAACGCGGCCCCGGTCCCAACAAATGCAATGTTCTCCACCCCGGCCCTGGCCCCGGCATCGGTAAACGATTTTTATATAGAGCACTAATTTTATCGCTTTAATATGAAAATATTTATTATACTTATATTAGGTTTTATTAAAACTCTTTATTTAATTAAAATTCCTAATTTTAATCATGAATCCTTATTATAAAATTTTAACAACTTTTTAAGCATTAAAAACCATTTGTTTACAAGATGAGGGTTTGACAATAAATATATATTCATAAGACGTACTATAAATATTAAGGTTATTATAATATCAATCAATACTTATATCAAAAATATATAATCCAAAAAATTTTCGGCTGTACAGTAATTTTTACCTAAATTTAACAAGCAATGTTAAACATGTAGAAGAATCAATTAAGATTTATACTAACAAAGGGCACGCTTTATCAAGTGCATTATGATAAAAATGTTTTAGTGTTGTCCGGCTTTATGCGAATAAATTATTTATTTATTTATTTATTTTATGTAACTTGTCAAGCGCAAGCAACTTTTTGTGCATTCAATAAAATATTTTCCTGCACAGCGATATTTGGTGCACCAAAACCCATTTTTTACACTTTTATAAAATCGTGTGAGTTTTTCTGTGAAAGTTTTATTGTGCAACTGGACTTACTGCTTGGAATATATACTCTTGATTGTGTTTTTAGGTTATATTAAAAGTGTTTAAACTTAAGTTGATGTAACATTTTTTTAAATAAATAAAAAAAATCAAGTTGATGCCTTGTTTTGTTTTAGAATTTTTAAGTTTATTACTAAAAATACACTGACATTCATTAAAAGTGCGGTGCGGAGTCAAACTTTTGGTCTTCGATTTTAAATTTTTTTGTGAAAACCTTACTCCTGCCTTCAATAGCCCACAAAAATTTTTTCAACATAATATCTCCAGTGGTTCAGAAGTTCTGCCCCCCCCCCGCCCAAAATGACGTTTTTTCACAATTCTGTACGTGAAAAATTGCTCAATAGGTTTAACTATTTAAGAAACAAATTATGCACTTAAACAAAGCAGCTGTTTTTTACTCTAATTTTATACCTTTATTGCTAAAATTGGTGCAGTATTTGTCGATATATTGCGTTTCGCGTAAAAAAAACCCTCGATTTTTTTGCTAAAAACACAAAGTGAAGGTAAGAAAGGTTGGGCAAACTTTACAAAATCTCTGCCGCCGTTTCGTATTCTTAATGAAAAAATCGCGGGTTTTTTTTACGGGAAACGCAATATCTCGACAAATACTGCACCAATTTTAACAGTGAAGGTATAAAATTAAAGTAGAAATTAGCCGCTTTTTTGAGTGCATAATTTGTAACATAAATCATTATACCTATTCAACAATTTTTCACGTACAGAATTGTCGAAAAACGCCATTTTTTTGGGGTTTTTTGTAACTGCTGAACCATTGGAGATATTTTGTTTAAAAATTTGTGTGGGCGAGTGGGCAAGCATAAGTAGGGTTAAGTAAAGGATAAGTAAGGTTTTCACAATAAAAATTATCAAAATTGAAGACAAAAAGTTTGACTTCGCACTGCACCTTTAAGGTTTTTTTATTTGAAGAGCAGTTCATTCAGGACGCTATAGAAATTTGATTTGTGACAGTGCTCCTTTAATTACAATTAATTAAATATACCAAAAAACTTATAATAGTTTAAATAAATAAAAAAACCTAAAATTTTTAAATCAATGCAAAATGAAGCAAATAACCTTATATAATTGTAGTACAAAGGTCATTGTATAAAAGCGAATTTTGCGGCCAAATGACTTGCGATATGACGCTAGATTTTGATCAGATTTTCGTCAGGACTGTAATTCAGCGGGAGAGAAATGTAGCTCGCAGCGTTTTTTCTAGGATTGAATCGAAGCGGGACCGAAACGAAGCTGGACTGAAACGAAGCAACGTGGCAGGAACTAGTTTATGAACGCATTTTCCGCCAGGAGTGAAACAAAGCGGGACTAAATTAAAGCGGGACTGAAACAAAGCGGGACTGAAATGAAGCAGGACTGAAAAGAAGCAGGACTGAAACGAAGCGGGACTGAAACGAAGCTCGCGGCGATTTTTTTCCGGGACCAAAACGAAGCGGACCCGTTAATGCTGTACGGTAGTAATTTGCAAATTTTTTCAATGTAAAATATCCTACGTAGTACACTGTATCTCTAAAAAAAATTTGCATATTGCTACCGTACAGCTTTAACCCTTTGAGATTCTTTCAGCTGCTTATCCGCAAAAGGGATTCCATGTCAGTGCTGCACTGTGTTAAACGCCGCGCCTCCCGCTCCCGAACCTGGAGTTTGACACAGGGCAACACTGACACCAAATACCTCCTGCAGATATGCAACGCTTTTTGGACGAAGAAATTCCAAATGGTTAACCATTTCAATTTTCTCGCTCACTGGGCACTTGTCGCGCAGAAAAATTATGTATGACCTAAGTACGATCTAGGTCATACGAAGGTTTTACGGTTGTAATCTAGGAAAAGGAAAATGTTTTAATAAGACCTAATATAAGTATAATAAATATTTTCATATTAAAGCGATAAAATTAGTGCTCTATATAAAAATAGGCATATGTATCAGAGTCAAAAATGTTAAAAAGCGCTTTAAAATTTGCATTATTGGAGGTCCTTACCCCGGTTCGGGCTGGCTCATTTGACAGCTAAAATTGCGGGGCACGGACCGGGGTAGAGGAAATTGCGTTTACCGATGCCGGGGCCAAAGCCGGGGTGGAGAAAATTGCATTTGTTGGGACCGGGGCCAGGTTGGAAAAAAAGTGCTGGGGGAAGATGTAAGATGTGAAAAACCCAGAAATGTAAGATAAATAAGGCCCGTGTAAATTTGTATACGACAATATTTCTTCTCAATGTCGTATGTCAAAAGATAACGTAATTACCAAGCCTTTAAACCCATAGCGGGAACGGTCACAGTTAGTAGTACAACTAATTTTCTAAAATGTAAGTATAGCAACTGTCTTAGTTTATTTTGCTTTAAAAAGTTTTGAAAAGCCAAAGTTATTTTGATTTGAAAAGTCGAAGTCTTGAAAATCGGAATCTTTGATATAATGTATTATTCACTAGAGCGTACAATATACTATCCTTTGCAGAAACTTGGTTTAATGATGAAGTAATTATGAATAATGCTAATAATAGCTATAATATTTATCAATGTGATAGACTAACTAAGATCGGAGGAGAAGTTGCCATTTTTAGTAAAAAAGAAATTAATACGCGTAGAATAAATTTACCTGACAAATTCAATTCACTTGAAATAGTAGTGGTTAACGTTTTCGGCGATAATCCAACTAGAAACGTGTGTTTTAACCGTCTTCCGAATAGTTCTAGAGAATATTCAGAGCTTTTTTGTAAAGCTTTAGTAAACAAATCCAATGTAAATTTTCCGGTTGTTGACTTTAATATTTCTGATCATTTTTGGGCATCCAGCGAGTGTAATAATAGCCTTTTATCTAGTCTATTCGCAGCCGCTTTTACTCAAGAATCATTCGTCCAATTAGTAAATAAACCTACACGTGGGCCAAACTTTTAAGATCTTATCTTTTCTAATGAACAATTACACGTTTTTAACGTAAATATATCCGAACCACTTTTGAATAGCGATCATAACAGTATAAATTACATGACTTTGGGAAACTATACTTCTGCTTTAAATTACAACAAATTTACTACGATTTTAAGCAGGCAAATTGGCAAGCAATGAATAATTATTTATTATCTATTGATTTTATAAGTTTATTCCGGTGCAGCTCAAATGTTGAAGGCCACTGGAATAATAAAAAAAAAGAATAAGTGTAAAAGCTTTAATTTGCGTTTTTTAACCATTTGACGAAAATGAATGTAAGAAATTCTCACAGCGTGGATAAATTTTTGCATGCGTTAATCAGCTATATTAATACGCCGGTGTCGTAGAATAGATCTTCCCCCGTTATAGATCTTCCCCCCCCGGAAGATTTATTCTGGTTCACTCTAGAATAAATCTTCCCCCCTTAGAATATTTATTCCCCCTTCCGGATGGCACATTAAAGTGAAGATTGCTTCGTAAATCATAATGTGTTGGAACTAGATCCTCAGACTAGTAGGTTTGAGTCTCTCCACGGGCAATATTTTTTCTAACATTAAAGAATTTTTTAAAATTTTTAACTTTTGAAAAAGTGTTCTTTATTTCAAGATATGCTAAATGAAAAATAAAACAAATAGATAATTTTTGTTAATGAATTTTATTATAATATAATGTATTTTTGACATGTATTTTATTTTGGTGTCATTTAATAATTGTGAGTAGTAGTTTTTATAAAATAGAATGTAAAAATTGAATGAACAGGTCAAATTACGTTTCATTAAAATTTAGTAAAAACATTGTCCGTCAAAATCAAACTGTAGTGTTTCTCCTAAAATGAAGCATGTCGCTCACGAGTTGGGAAAGCTGCATTTAATAAAGAGCCGTCATCGTTCTTTTAATTGGTATTAATCGTGTCCTGATAAGTGGCGTGTTTGAGGTAACAGTAAAATTCAGTTTACAAAATATTTTTAAACGCGTTTATTACACATAGAGAACGAAACAAAAATTGGGGAATATTTTTTAATTTTATTAATTTTTGTATTAGGTTGAAGGAAAAAGTAATGAACTGTTTATGGAAAATGTTTTTAGCTTTAAAAAGATATATGTGACGTCAATTTATTACTCAAGTGGTATGGCTTATTTTTTATTGAAACAGCAGGAAAATATTCATAATTTTAAAAGGCACAAAGCGATTTTATATAGCTGTATTATTTATTTATAAAGTTTAATCAAAATATTTATAGGTGGTCAGCAGACCTGTGCACGGTCTGGAAAGCCCCCCCCGCTTTATTGGAGGCATGCTCCTCGCCCGAAATGAAAAAGTACCCATAATTTATGGCGCCACTTTTGACCAAAAATAACGCCACCAGCGCGAAATTTTTGCAGTATTTAGCCTATTTCAATGCATTTTAAGCCATTTTAGACCTATTTTTTTATCTTAATTAAGTTTTTTTGTCCCTTTTTCCTTTTTCCCTCTCTTTTTCTTTCTCCCACACTTGCCTCCCCACCGTTTTATTGCCCCACCCCGTTTCAGAAAAGTTGCCCCCCGTTTTGGAATTTCCCTCCCCGATGGAATTCCCAGGGAGGCAATTCTCAGGTGTGGGTGTTGGAGGTTGCTGGAGCGTGTTCCCCATTGAAAGTCAGTCAGCCTCCGCTTGGGAGGCTTGTTATACCTCCCAAAATCCTCAAACTGGCGATACTTTTCTATAATTTTTGTGGTTAGGGTGTACTGTAAAAACACGATTTCAAACTAGCGAAATAAACAAAATAAAGTAATTTAGTGATGTAAAGACCTAAAGGAGAAACCTTTTTTGGGTGTACAGGGAAGAATTTTTAGAGGCGGGCATTTTTACAGACATAAAAACATATTTATATTATCAGTGAAAAAAGGGAAAAGTAGTTAACCCCACCCCATACAGTTTGTCAACGTTGCAGAAAACAAAAATTTATAGGTTAAAAAAACAACAACAGTTAACCGCATTACATGGCAAGTTTGGTTCGGGAAAACGAACCCAGACCTGTGCACTGCCCCCCGGGTTTAAACGGGGGGGGGGCCGATTTGTAGGGAAAGCGAGGGGAACGGGGGCAACTTTTTTGAAACGAGGGGGCGATGGGACAGGAGAGCAAACGGGGGGAAAAAAAGAGAAAAAGAGAAAAAAAGAAGGGAAAAGAGAAAAAGGAACAAAAAAAATCGAAAATAAGGTAAAAATATATCTAAAATAGCATAAAAATCATTAAAATAGGCTAATAACTTCAAAAAAATGGCGATGATGGCATAATCAAAGGTCAAAAATGGCGTCATAATTTTAGGGTACTATTTTCATTTTTTTTTTGGGAATAAACGGGGGGGGGGGGGGGGCGGGGGCAAATCTTCCAATAAAACGGGGGGGGGGGCATTTCCAGACCGTGCACAGGTTTGTGAACCCAAATTTAGAGGAAGGTGTTAAAATCCGAAAAACACATTTTTTCCACTCTACACGATATTTTTCTGAAATGCATGTGTACCTAGATAGTTTTTATTGATTTAAAAAAATCGAAAAATAAAAATTTTAGGTTAAAAACCACTAAAAACGAGAAGGGTTCATTTTGGGAAACGCGGATCTTAGTAAAAAAAGTTGGGGAGTTGGCAATTTTTGAATAGGTTTAAACAAGAAAAGGTTAAAACTGAATACTCCGTTTTTTTATATTACGTTATTATCCTAATTTTTGGTCAAAAAACTTGTTTTATTATTGCTTTTTTGACTTTTTATGGAATAGTGAAAACGTTTTTTACCATACATGGGTATGGAAGGAATAGGGGAATGTGGTCTTAGAAGTGAAAAGAAATAAGGGGCTACCCTTCATTTTTGAAAAAATGTCCAAAAATGTTTTTAAACTAACTTCTAAATGGCACCAAAATTAAATTTTCAGGTGAAAATGAGTGTTTTAAGAATAAAAGCAAAAACAATAAACAGCGATTTTTGACCTAAAATTAACGTTTTTTGTCAAAATTAAAAAAGGATATAAGTTAAATCCTCAAACCAAAAAAAAAAAAAACAAAAACAAAAGATAGGTATGGGCAAAATGCGCTTCTCGGATTATATCCCCTTCTTAAAACCGAGTTTAAACCCCCACCCCACTTATGTAACTATACTCTCTACCACGATTCCCAGACCTGTGCACTGCTCTCCCCCCCCTTCAGGGTTTTATTGGAGGGGGCAATTCCAAAACGGGGGGGGGGGCACGGGGCAACTTTTTTAAAACGGGGGGCAATAAAACAGGAGGAAGCAGGGGAGAAAGAAAAAAAAGAAGAAAAAAAGAAGGAAAAAGGGGGAAAAGCGACAAAAAAAGCGAAAATAAGGTAAAAATAGGTCTAAAATGGCTTAAAATGCATTGAAATAGGCTAAAACCTGCAAAAATTTCGCGATGATGGTGTCATAATAGGTAAAAAATGGCGTCATAGTTTTCGGGTACGTTTTTGGGTTCACAGTTTTTTAAACCGAGGGGGGCATTTTCAGACCGTGCACAGGTCTGCGATTCCACCTATAGTACATTATACCACATTATTCTTATTAAAATACACCACTAACTCATTTAAAGGTTTTTACGCAAAATAAAATAATGAAATTACATGCTCGTGTCTGATAGGCAATCCAGTACTTTGTAAAACATCCAGAAGCTCATTCGCGGTTGGATTTTCCACTGCCTAGAATCATGTATCAAAATATTATTATAAGTCAATCACAGCTAGAAGCGTAGAGCCAGGTATAGCGCACTTCTTCCTAAACTTTAAATTTACACATGTGACGCCTTCAATCATACATGGGCACAAGAGAGAAAGGGTTTAACCCTTCCAAATTTTGAGATGGGGGTTTAACCCTCCCCCCCCCTTCCTCAAAAGTGGGGGGAGAAAAGGTTAACCCCCATTTTTAAAAAATTAAGAAAAAAAAGTTTTTAAAATGACTTCAAACTGCCTCCAAACTTAAGTGTTAAGGTCAAAATGAATGTTTTAAGCAATAAAAAACATGCAATAAAAAGGGCTTTTTGACCTAAAATTAGCGTTTTTTTTTACCTATTTTTTCCTCAAAATGAAAAAACGATGTGGGTAAAATGCACTCCAGAAAAAAAACTATATGGGTACCTAAATTTGTTTCTCAGATTTTAATCCCCCCACTCAGGACCAACTTGCTCATGTATAATATGCCTACAATGATTTTACTTCTGATTAAACTCGCTCTAAACCTTGCGCGTTAATGGTAGTTTGGCTTTAAATTTATATGGCAATTTTCCAGACCTGTGCACTGCCGCCCCCCCCGGGGTTAAAATGAGAGAGGCAATTTCCAAAATGGGGGGGGGCACAGAGGGGCAACTTTTTTGAAACGGGGGGGGCAATAAAACGAGGGGGCAGAGCAGGGGGAAAGAAAAAAAGAGAAAAAGGGAGAAAAAGAAAGGGAAAGGGAAAAAAGGGGACAAAAAAAGCGGAAATAAGGTAAAAATAGGTCTAAAATGGCTTGAGATGTTACATTGAAATGAGCTAAAAACTGCAAAAAATTCGCGATGATGGCGTCATCATAGGTCAAAAATGGCGTCATATTTTTAGGGTACTTTTTCATTTTTTTGGCGGGGGGGGGGTAATAAAACGGGGGGGGGGCCAAATCCTCCATTAAAACGAGGGGCATTTTATAAACCGCTGCACAGGTCTGATTTTCCATTTATTAATCAAATATAATAGTAAAAGAAGCAAGTCCTTTCCCAGCACCTCTTCCTTCTGACGGCAATGCGGAAAAAAAAGGACGATTGGATGATCTACGTCTTTAGTCACATAAGCAATACAAAAAACAAAACAGATACAATGACCTTCATTTGCTGCTATTGCTCTAATCAAAACTGCTAGTATGTTTACCCTAAGGATTAGTATATGTACTGGAACCAACAAGGACGAACGAAGAACGTAATTGCTGCCCGTTTGATTGCCCCCCGTTCAAAAAAAGTTTCCCTTCCG
>JASAMX010007462.1:0-13323 GCA_030248175.1 Microlaimidae sp. YZB2_3 | reverse complement strand
TATGTACTGTACTTGGTCAGTTTCGTATTGTATTAAGTGCAAAAAAAAGAATTTTGAGTAGTGAAAATAACTTGTGAAGAAATTGCAGTCTGTACCATGTAAATCAATCGTGCCTCTTAGAATTACTCTTTCGTTACAATCTATGTACGTTGAAATTATAAGAAATGCATGCTCAATATGGATAAGAAAAGGAAGGGGTGAAATGGGGTCTACTCATAGGTGAGAACGATCGGGGAAGCTAGGGGGGGATGGTTACCCGGGGTGAATCTAATTTTGAATTCTAGGAGGGGGATCCCAGGGGGTCCGGTCCGGACCCCCCCTAGCTTTTTAGGGGGGGGGGTCGATCCGGGGTGCGAAATTTTGAAATCTAGAGGGGGCCAGGTGGGGTCCGGTGTCCAGAGCTAAACAGTTTTAAACCATAATAACTTTAATAATTGTTCTTTTTATAGAATAATACTACATTTTATTGAATAAAAAGCGATATTCTGGTATAAAAAGGGTGTAAAAGCATGAATATATGATAAAAATTCACGTTTTTGGAAGAAAATTTAGTATAAAAAAGTGCCTGAAAATTTCCCGAGGGGGGAGGGGGGTCAGATTTCAAATTCTAGAGGGGGGTCAGGGGTAAAAAATTCGGAAATTCGGGGTGAGGGGGGGCCACCTAGATTTTCGCCTAGGGGGGTCCCAAAATTTCGAAGCTAAGGGGGTGGACCCCACCCTGCCCCCCCCCTTTTCTCACCTATGCCTGACACGCTGACACCATAGGTGGGCAGGGGGAAGGAGGTTGGGGGGTTATACCCCCACATTCTGAGAAAGGCGGTTTAACCCCCCACCCACTCAGAAGTGGGGCGGGGAGAAAAGGTTAACCCCCAAATTTTAGAAAAATGAAGAAAAATTTGTCTTTAAAATGACTTCTAACTGCCTCCAAATTTAAGTTTTGAGGTCAAAATAAATGTTTTAAACAGTAAACAGCTCAAAAATTCAATAAAAAGGGCTTTTGACCTAAAATTGGCGTTTTTTACCCATTTTTTTCTTTAAAATCGAAAAACGATATGGGTAAAATGCACTAAAAAAACGATATGGATATTTAGCGTTTTTCGAATTTTAACCCCCTCCGGGGACCTAAACCCAGGGACGTAGCCAGAGTTTCATTTTGGGGGGGGGGGGCGGATTTTAGTTCAAAAAAAAATTTGGGGGCCCCCGAAATTTTGGGGGGGGGCGCCGAGCCCCCCCCCCCCTTTAATTTTTGAAAACGTTAAAAAAGCAGGGATAAACGTAGATAAAGCTGTATAATACACTGTTTTTGGCCTAATAACGTATTATCTAATGTTTTTAGCGGTAAAAACATGTTTTCTTAGTTAAAAATTACATAAGCACACATTGGCAGAGCCTGGATTTTACAAAAAAGGAATTTAGAGACGTTAGTTTCAGACCCCTTGGCTAAACCCACATTGTAAACCAAAGCACATGAGCAGCATCTCGGCTCCATGTTTTCTGGGGTACCTACCTATATGAAAAAATCCGAGCCAATGCTATAGGCGGCAGGAAAATTTAGGAGGGAGGAGGTACATAAATCAAACAATATGATTGTTTGTTTTTTTTTTCTGTGTAGTACTTATTACTTATAAAAATTATTGTAATAACTTTGAAATAACATTAGCATCAGGCAACATAAATAACGAGGTATATATGTATGTATACTATAGAAAGTGACCGCTGAGCAAAGCGAAGCGGAACAATTTTTTCGTTTTGGGGGTCCATTGGGGTACTAAAATTACTTTAAAGTTTGGCGCCGAGCGATTAGCGAGGCGCTGGGGAAATTTTTAATTTTTTGCCCCTGAAACCCCCCAAATTTTACTATCTGGCGACCATTTCGGGGGGGGGGGGGGGCCGCCCCCCCCCCCCGCCCAACCACTATCCTTATTTTTCCTCCTGCCCGCCCGTTTGGGGGGGGGGGGGGTGGCCGCCCCCCCGCCCCCCCCCCTGGCTACGTCCCTGGGGCTGCGGGGCCCCCCCTGCCCCTCCCCTTCTCCCTTTTTTTTTTTCGTCTTTTGGGGCTGTTCCTGGTGCGCGCGGGGGTGGCCGTGTGTGTGTGTTTTTTTTTGCTTTGCTCTGGTTTTGAGGGATTTTTTGTGTTGTGCTTTCAGGAGTGGCGGTGATTCACGGGGAACAAAAAGATGATTCGGATCAGACCGACGGCAGGTCCAGTCCTCCCGTGGTGCGAAAAAATGAACCATCACACTCAGTTGTGGGTCTGGAGTATTTTCCATGTAAGTTCCTGCAGTTTTGAAGCTTTGTTTTCTTTTGTTGTTGTTGTTGCATTGCCTGAAACTTATCTCCCCCATAGGTGTTTTTGGTCGGGTCCGTTAAGGGGGGTCCACCCCATAGGTGTTTTTGGAGGGGGACAGAGGGGTCCACCCCCCCAGAGCCAAAATTTTGGACCCCCCCTAGAAAAAATTCAGCCCCCCCCCCCCCCTCAAAGCTCGAGAGCGGTCCGCCCCGACCCCCCCCCTACCGAGGCGGACCCCCCTCCCCCCCTCCCACTCAATGTGGAAGGATATTTTTCCTTTACTGTCAAAAACATGGTTTTTTTTAGTCAAAAACACTGTTTAAATACACTTTTTAGGCCTAAATAGGGAATTTTAATACATAAAATTCAATATTAGACCTAAAAACACTTAAATCATTGAGTTAAAAAAGTTTTGCTAAAAAATTGGACCCCCATGACCCCCCTAAATTTGAAATCTCGCACCCTGAGTCGGCCCCCCCCTAAGAAACCAGGGGGGTCCGGACCCCTCTTGGACCCCCCCTTTAAAATTTTTTTTGCATTCCATCCGGGGGTGGACCCCCTCTCTAGCGGACCCGACCAAAAACACCTATGGTCCACCCCCGAGTGGAAGGCCAAAATTTTTAGGGTGGGAGGGGGGGGGGGGTCCGGACCCACCTGGATTTTTATGGGGGGTCGACCCCTGGTGCGAGTTTTCAAATTTAGGGGTCAGGGGGGTCCAATTTTTCAGCAAAATTTTTTAACTCAAGAATTTAAGTGTTTTAGGTGTAATATTGAATTTTATGTATTAAAACAGCCTACTTAGGCCTAAAAGTATTAAACACTGTTTTTAAGTACAAAATGTGTTTTTTGACAGTAAATAAAAAATATACTTCCAAATCGATGTTGTTGTTGTTGTTGATAACCTGAAACTTATCTTCCCTATGCAGATTATGCAAAGGGCAGGCGCTAAGACAAGCCAGGGGGGGCGAAAATGTTTCACCTTTATGGTTAAGACTCTTCGTCCAACATTAATAACAATGTTGGCAACCTTTACCGCTAGAGTGTTTACTACATCCAGTGTTCGCCCATTCCGAGGTCTTTGTCTAAAGTCGCGCCTAATATTGATTTTACTATTTAACGTCGTACATGGTCAGTATAGGTGTTCCTGCAAGGCCAGTGGTACAAACTCCACACACAATGGAGCTGTATTTGTCCACTGGTTTGCTAGATGGAAAACTGCCATGTGTGGCCGACGTACAACAACAAACACTCTAGCCATGCCACGCTGGACACATTTCTATAAAAAAAAAAGATCCAGCAACCAGGTTTAGGTGGTAGTGGAACCCGTAGGCCCGTTAGATGCTGCCCGAAGGTCAGCACAGTCCTGGTGGCTCAATGGCACTTCCAAATCGATCGGGAGAGGGGGGAGGGTTGTCAGCCTCGCTAGGGGGGATCAGGTCAGACCGCTCTTGAACTTTGGGGGAGGGGGGGGTTGTGCTAAATTTTTTTTTCTCCCAGAGGGGGGGTCCAAAATTTTGGCTCTAGGGGGGGGGGGGGTGGACCCCACGCCCCCCCCCCCGCAAAAAACACCTATGTCTTCCCCTCTCCCCCATAGGTAAAAAGGAGGGGACAGGGTGGGGTCCACTTCTCCTAGTCTTGAAATTTTAAACCCCCTCTAGACGAAAATCTAGGGCCCACCCCCCTCCCCCCTCTCTCCCTTTCTCCCAAATTTCCGAATTTTTTACCCCTGACCCCCCCTAGAATTTGAATTCTGCCCCCCTCTTCCCCTTGGGAAAATTTTAGGTACTTTTTTATACTAAATTTTCTTCCAAAAACGTAACCATTATTAAAGTTATTATGGTTTTAAACTGTTTTGCTTGGTACACCGGACCCCACCTGACCCCCCTCTAGATTTCGTAATTTTGCACCCCGGGTCGACGTCGACCTCCTCCCCTCCTAAGAAGCTAGGGGCCTCTGGACACCCCTGGGACCACCCTTCCTAGAATTCAAAATTTGATTTACCCCGGGTACCCACCTACCCTAGCGTCCCGGACCATTTTCACCTATGATCTCCTCTATGCAGTTATGCAAAGAACAGGCGCTTAAAAAAGCCAGGAGGGGCAAAAAAAATTTCACCCTCATGGTAGAGACTCTTCGTTCAACATTAATAACGATGTTAGCAACCTTTACCGCTAGAGTCAGTGCATGCATTGTTCACCCATTCCGACGTTTAAAAGATTTTTTAAGTTTTAAGCTTTGTTTTCTAAAAATATTCTATTTTAACAGGCTCGCGCTCATTCTTGAATGGAATTTTAAGTGTTTGTTAGGTCATAGATGAGAAAGAAGGTTATACGTATACCCATAGATCGGTGGGCAGGGAGGGTGGATTGTACTTCCCCCCTCCCAAAACAAAATCCCGATTGTAGCCGACACCCCCTGCTTAAAAAAAACTTCCCCCCCCCCTCCCACGATTCCCCCCCCCTCCCCAAAAAATCCCGATTGTAGCCTCTCCTCGCGCAACCCTTCCCCCCCTCCCAAAAAAAAATCCCGATTGTAGCCGACACCCATCGTTCTATATAAAGTTATAGAATGATCGAGGAAACTTTCTGGGCTCGGCAAAAACGCGTAAAATTTTACAAAAATGATGGTTGTAGTCTTTATTTCCTGTTGTTGTTGTTGTTGTTGAATAACCTGAAACTTATCTTCCCTAAGCAGATTATGCAAAGGGCAGGCGCTGAGACAAGCCAGGAGGGGCAAAATTGTTTCACCCCTATGGTTAAGACTATTGTTGTTTATGTTTATGTTGTTGATATGTTTATTTCCTGTACGAAACTCTGTTTAATTTGACAGTTAATTTATTGCGTTTTTATTTTTGTTTGTAGCTCAGGCGGCAAAAGAGAAACCCCCACTGACAATTGTCGGGGACGTCGGCGGTCGAATCGCTATAATGGTGGTAAGACAAAATTTTTAAAAAATACTACATGACGCTATTTGTGAAAAAATATGTGCATAAATTTAAACGAACCTAATCGGATTTGAAAAATTTAGGAGGGAATAAGGAGTGAAAATACAAAAAAATATAAAAAAAAGGCGTCGGGGAAAAATCTTGATTGTATTAAAAAATTTTTAAAGCTAATGGGGGTTAATTATAGATCGGCAGGTTGGTCCTATCTGGGAGGTGATATATCCGACCCTGAAATTTTACAGCCAAAATATTTTTTTAGCGTTTTTGCACTAAAAATAGTGAAATATCTAACGGGGTTCTCGGGGTGAGTTAAGTAATTTTTGCAAAACGTCCGAATTAAAATAAGACGTCCGAAATTTTAAGCGGAAAAAAACACTATAACCAACCTTGTTAGATTTATTAAAAGTATCCAATCGTGCTGAGGCTTTTGTCTAAGCTTTTGCAAAATGTTCCAAGGGACTTGTTTCAACTGTAAACCAAAAAACGTTATTTATCAATTAAAAAGGTTTTTGTTTTTTTAGTATATACTATATACCTGATTTTTTCTCCGTAGCAGCTGTAGCGATAAAAATTTTTCTAAATTTAACGGACAGCCAAACAAACGGAAACCCTTAAACGCCTAAACTACCTGTTGATATGCTTTTTTTATAAATTCACCGCATTGTTATTAAGATATTACGTTTAACATTTAAATTGTAAGTATCATTTTTCAAGTTTTAAATTCACCGCACCGTGAGTAACATGTAACGTTTTAGTAAAATAACATATTATTTTTTTGACTTTTTGTTAAGGATGATATGATTGACGACGTTGAATCTTTTGTAAATGCAGCGGCAGTGCTTAAAACGCGAGGTGCGTACAAAATTTACGTCGTGGCCACACACGGACTACTCAGTGCGGATGCACCCCAGCATTTGGAGGATTCCCAAATAGACGAGGTAAACTGGTGAAGAAAAGGTTTGTCGTTAAAGTGATTGTTACCAAAAATATGGTGCACGTATGGCTATGAGCAATTAACGAAGTGCGAGAAGTTTTTTTTTTTTTTGGAAAAACACTTCTTTGAAATTAAAATGTAAAACACAATTTATAAATAACATTAATGAGTATTTATTTGAGTGCGTGCATTTAGTACATAAAAAAATATTACCGTGCTTACAATTGCCAAATTTTTGTTTAGTATACTTTCCAAAATCCTAGATACTGCCGCATAGATGAACAAAGGGGGGGGGGGAAGGTGGGGTCCATCCCCCCCCCTAGCCTCGAAATTTTGGGCCCCCCCCCCCCCTAGAAAAAAATCCCAGGGCCCCCCCCCCCTCCCCCCAAATTTTTGAATTTTTTATCCCTGACCCTCTTCTAGATTTTGAAATCTGAACCACCCCCCCTCCCTCTCGAGAAAATTTTAACTACTTTTTTTATACTAAACTTTCTTCCAAAAACATGGATTTTTAACACAAATTCATGTTTTTACACCCTTTTTATACCTAAATATCGCTTTTTATTCAATAAAATGTAGTATTATCCTATAAAAAGAACAATTATTAAAGTTATTATGGTTTAAAACTGTTTTGCTTTGGACACCAGACCCCACCTGACCCCCCTCTAGGTTTCAAAATCTTCCACCCCGGGTCGACCCCCCCACTAGCAAGCTAGGGGGGGGGTTCGACCCCCCCTAGGTCCCCCACCCTAGATTTTGAAATTTCATTTACCCGGGGTAAACACCCCCCCTAGCTTTTTGACCGTGTTTATCTATGTACTGCCGTGTGATTGACAAGATACACCCATGGATAAGATTATTAATTATTGTGGTGTTATTTTAGTCGCTTTTAAAATGTTAATTTAGGTGGTTGTTTGTAATACAGTGCCCCACGAGGTCCAGAAAATGCAGTGTCACAAAATCAAAACCGTGGACGTTTCTCTGATGCTCTCCGAAGCCATTCGAAGGACATACAACAACGAGTCCATGTCATACTTATTTCGGGATGTTACGCTTGAAGATTGATTCACCACAGTCTGTCTACAGGAGTTACTGCACATTTTAGGACATGGAGAGGATTGACTGCACAGTTCAAGAAACACGAGGATTCTACTTTCCGACTATTAACGGGCCCTTGAAATCTTGGAAGAGGGTCTATGGCATACATGGGCACGGGGAGGGGTTTAACCCCCGCCCCCCCCCCCTAATTAACCCCCCCTGAATTCTGAAAAGGGAGGTTTAACCCCCCTTTCTTCCACTCAGGAGTGGGAGGGGGAAAAAGATTAACCCCTCCCCCAATTTTGAAAAAATGAAGAAAAAATGTCTTTAAAATGACTTCTAACTGCTTCCAAACTTTAGTTTTGAGGTGATAATGAATGTTTTAAGCAATAAAACGCTCAAAAATGCGATAAAAAAAGCTTTTTGACCTAAAATTAGCGTTTTTTACCTTTTTTTTGAAATCAAAAAACGATATGGGTAAAATGCTGTCCAGAAAAAAAACGATATGGGTATTTAACGTTTCTCGGATTTTAACCCCCCTAATTTGGGGTTTACCATACATGGGCAAGTTGGTCCGGAGTGGGGGGTTTAAACCCCAAATCAGGGGGGTTTAAAATCCGAGAAACGCAAAATACTCATATCGTTTTTTTTCTGGAGTGCATTTTACCCATATCCTTTTTTGATTTTGAAAGAAAAATATGTAAAAAACCCTAAGTTTAGGTCAAAAAGCCCTTTTTATTGCATTTTTGAGCTTTTTATTGCTTAAAACATTCATTTTGAACTTAAAACTTAAGTTTGGAGGCAGTTAGAAGTCATTTTAAAGACAATTTTTTTCTTCAGTTTTCCAAAATTGGGGGGTTAACCTTTTCTCCCCCCCCCCCTACTTCTGAGTGGGGGGGGTTAAACCCCCCTTCTCAGAATTTGGGGGGCTTAACCCCCCAACGCCCCCGTGCCCATGTGTGGGTTTAACCCCCCCCCCCAATCCGGACCAACTTGCCCATGAATAGTCAATGGGGGTCGGCTTTAAAATTTCCGCAAAATTCAAAATCCAGGGCTCCCCTCCCCCCAAATTTCCGCATTTTTTCACCCTGACCCCCCTCCCTTGGAGTTTTGGAACAGACCCCCCCTCCCCCTCGGGAAAATTTTAGGTACTTTTATATACTAAATTTAAAACGTGAATTTTTAACACATATTCATGTTTTTACATCCTTTTTACACCAGAATATCGCTTTTTATTCAATAAAATGTAGTATTATCCTATAAAAAGAACAATTATTAAAGTTATTATGGTTTAAAACTGTTTTCTTTGGACGCCGGACCCCAGCTGACCCCCCTCTAGATTTCAAAATTTTGGACCCCGGGTCGACCCCCCCCCTAAAAAGCTAGGCCGGTTCAGACCCCCCTGGGACGTGACTCCCCCTAGAATACAAAATTCAATTTACCCCGGGTAACCACCCCCCTAGCTTCCCGGACCGTTTTCACCTATGAGTAGACCCCATTTCACCCCTTCCTTTTCTTATCCATATTGACCATGCATTTCTTATAATTTCAACGTGCATGATGTACATAGATTGTAACGAAGAGTAATTCTAAGAGGCACGATTGGTTTACATGGTACAGACTGCAAGTTCTTCACAAGTTATTCTCACTACTCAAAATTCTTTTTTTTTCTGCACTACTTCACTTCTGTGGTAAAAATTTTTTTGTAAAATTTTAACTAAAATAAGGGCATTTTTTAACTTTTTGTATAAAATTTTATTAAAAGTGATAATCAAATTCTTTTCAAGCATCGAAAACAAGGAGGGGTTAACTCCCCTTAAATTTTAAAAAAGGGGTTTAATCCTTCTTTTAGTCCAGAAATGAGGGGAAGGTTTGAAGGATTACCCCTAAATATTGGAAAATTAAAAAAAATAATTTTCAAATGACATATATCAAACTACCGATTTAAGCTCTAAATGATAGTATCAAAAACCTTAAAAATGTAATAAAAAGGTTTTTTTAAACGTAATTCTTCATTTAATTTGCTTTTAAGCTTACTCTCAATCCGGACCAACTTAGCCAGCCCTGAAATGGTTTTAGGTGCAGAAAAAAAATTTTTTTTGTTCCGGTGCATCATAGTTTAATTGATTGTAATTTTTTTTATTATTACTTCTTCATTATGTATTCTTTTATGTAACCAGTAGAGTAATTATTATCTTTTTTTAATGCGTATGCCAAATATTTTTTCAAATATGCTCGTTAAATTTATTTATGGTGGCAAAAAACCCATCATTTTGTGTTTAGAAGATAACAATGCTATTCTTATTTTTTTTTATCTCGAATAGGAAATTATAAGAAGCTTTAAGAAAACTAGAAAATTTCGTAATGTGTGTGTTTTCCGGATGCGCAACTGATAATTTAAATTTAAATCTCTATTAAAAAAAATTTAATAAAAAAACGTTCACTTTAAAAACAGGAATCCGTAGCTCTGTTCTAAACGAACGATTTAAAGTTTACTTAAGATTAAATGCGTTTTAAAATGCATTTTTAGGGTTATTTTAATTGCTTTTAATAAGTTTAGATAAAAATTTATTTTACAAAAGAATTTTTGACCAAATAATCATAACATAGCTTTTTCATTATTCACAAAATTATTACAAAAATAAGAAGCGCTCCGAGGGTCACCCCGAAGCTTCGAAAAATAGAGTTTCGCTCTAAAATCGTAAAAAATATTTCAACTTTTAAATTTACAAAAAGTAAAATATTAAAATAAAACCTTTCGGACTGGGACTTCGTATGGATAAATCATCTTTATACACTGTAATGGGAACACCAGGACAAGCTTAAAAATTTGTAATTGATTTGTATTATAAATTTGGTTATGTTAGTTTTGAGAATAGGGGTTATTCCTAAGGAGCAAAAATCTGGTACATGCTATTTTAATTTGTTATTTTATAATATGCTTAAACATTGTTTTGAATATAAATCTAAATTAAACTAAAGTATAACAACTCGCATTACAAACAATTAAAAACAGTCGTTTATTTGACAACTGGGTGCACGAGAAACCAAACCAAACCATCTATTTAATGATGCTGTAATTCAGTTAATCTCATTCGTCTCATTAACTCTCGAATAAAAATAATAATTTCACAAAATCAAGACTGATTATAAAATATTTTAAATTTTGATCTTTTTAAAATTAACGGAAATCTATCTATATACATAAATAGACGTACGTGTGTGTTTGTGTGCGTGTGTGTGCGCGTGCGTGTGTATGGTAACGGGCCAGAAGAGCCAAGGGACGCTAGAGCTGGGTACTAAAGAGCCGGAAAAAAGAGACCTAAGAGCCAAGCAGCGGGAACGAAAAGGACAAAAGAGCCAAGAGGGAGATAATTACGAAAAACACTAAAGAGCCAAGGGTACAAAGAACGCTTAGAAGACTGATTGTTTGAGACTAAAGAGCCACAAAAAAGGGACCTTAGAGGCTTTAAGTGCGTTTCGTTTTTTAATTACGTTATATGGCGTAACACTAAGGAAACACATAAGGAACAACTTTAGAGCTATATTTTATTTTTTAAATTATTTTTAGCAAGTTTGTTTTTACATTACTGGGGATTTTAGAGCCCAATATCTATCTATAACGTTTTTTAAATGCCTTCAATGTTTATGCGTTATTTTTGTTATTACTTTTTACGAATAATTTATTAATTTATATATTTTCTTGAATTGCTTTTCACACATGTAAAAGAGCGAATTTCTCAGTTATTTTTAACATTTTCGAATAAATAATACAGGTTTTATTCAAAACCCATAAAATTTCTGTTTTTCTCTTTAAATACAAAAAGTGTAAACTATTTTTTTAATGCTTTATGTCGAGCTATTGTTAAAATCATGTGTTCTGAAACTCAAAAATAGTTTTATCTATTTTATTTAATGTCACGATCACACAATAATTTTATTCCCAAATAACAATTTATTTGATTTAAAAAACTGGAAAAAAATCGCAAAGTTCCAATTGGTTGGTAGCTTAATTATCTGAGTGATTTTAAAATATTTATCTAAAATTAAGTTTTGGGGAATACAAAAAGTTAGTGTTTAAAGGTGCGGTGCGGAGTCAAACTTTTTGTCTTCGATTTTAATAATTTTTTTGTGAAAACCTTACTCCTGCCCTCAAGAGCCCACAAAATTTTTTTCAACAAAATATCTCCAGTGGTTCAGGAGTTGAGTTTGCCAGTTTCCAAGGTTTCTATCAACCTTGGATGGGTCCGTCCGGCACGCCTCTCGCCTTGCTCACCCCCTCTTCCCACTCCCGGAGGAGCTCAGCAACCGCTACGGGGTTTGCCCAAAGGTCCTCTGGTCCCAGTGTCGTATTGATGTGTGTGCATGTAAAAAAGTGTTGTGTTGTGTGTGTTTGTGTTTTGCATAGCGGGCAGTTTGGTGATGTGTATTGTGTGGGATTGATTTTGTGTAGGTAGGAGTAGAGGAAAGGAGATTTCCCTGCCCTGAGTTGGGCGAGGGTTTTCCTGACCCCGCGAGGAAGATTTTCTTCCTCGTTGCTTATTGCTGGTGCTTTTGTTTGAAGTATTGGGTTTATTGGAGAGTTATTTATGTGGTTTGTGACTGTGTTTGTGTGGATTTGTGGTTCAGGAGTCGATTTTAAAGCCGATTTCAGCCGATTTTAAAATACTATCGTATGTATCCCTGGTATTACTGATTTACCAAATGTTACCATAAATTTTTGTAATTTTTTAGTCTGTTTCGAATATTAAAAAAAACTTTATCGGCTATTTTGTGTTGTATAAGTCCTTACGAATGCGCCTAATATAATTGTTTTCGCTGAAAACTTTTAAAATTTGTTTTGTTATAGTGATTTGTAAATTAAATAAATTTAACTTTAACTCGAGATAATTTAACTTGAGAAGACGAAATTAAGAAATATAAGTCTCAAACTTCTCCTAATCTCTTCTTTGGTCAAAGTTTAAAATGTTAAATAGCCCATTTTGTCCATCGGTCGTCAAGAAATACCTTAAGGAATATACGAAGACAGAGAGAAAAATTGATTAATTAGAATTAAGTTGTTAATTCCGAGGCATGAAAAAGAATATTTTATCACAAATAATTACTAACATATTTCAAGGTTAAAACTTTCTAATTTTTTTATAAAAGTAGTCTACTAACGGTTTTTTTACTTTTTGGTTCTTTGGTCCCTCTTACTCTGTCGATTACGCATGTAAAGGTTATTTGTGAACAGGTCCGCTCTCATTTGGCTCTTAGGTCCCTATGTGCCTTCCTTTCGGGCTCTTAAGACTCCTATTCTGGCTCTTTAGTACCCAGCTCTAAGGTCCCGCCATTTCTTTCCCTCATCTCTTTGCATTTCTCCATTAGCTCTAAGTTGACCTTTTTGTGGCTCTTTGGTCCCTTTTTTTCCAGCTCTTCAGTACCCGTGGCTCTTCCGTCTCCAAATCCTGTGTATGTGTGTGTGTAAGCGTTCGTGCGTGTGTGCGCGTCTCTCTCTCTCTCTCTCTCTCTCTCTCTCTCTCTCTCTCTCTCTCTCTCTCTCTCTCTCTCTCTCTCTCTCTCTCTCTCTCTCTCTCTCTCTCTCTCTCTCTCTCTCTCTCTCTCTCTCTCTCTCTCTCTCGGAATGTTGTAAGAGGGTTGAAATTTTGAAACAACTTAGAAGAACACCTGACGCAACTTAATCATAATTGGTTACATCATCCCTGCCAACTTTTTTTATTAATTTTATTCTCGCGCGTTTATTCTTCTTTTCTTTCTGACGGCGAGCGGTTACGCCCTTTATTTCAGCCTGAAGGATTTTAACTATAGGCACCTTGCACTGAAACGCAGTTTATACATGAAGTATGCAATATACATAAGTGTCACCATAATGGATAATTACCGTACTCCTACTTATCTTTTCGTAGTATGCAGATCAATCGATCGAAATTTCGCGCGCTTTCTATCGCCTCATCTGCATACTACGAAAGATAAGTAGGAGATACGGTATTTTCGCGCGCTTTCTATCGGTTGATCTGCATATTACGAAAGATAAGTAACGGTAATTATCCATTATAGTGGCGTTTATGTATATTGAATACTTCATGTATAAACCAAATTCCAGTGCAAGGTGCCTAT
>JASAMX010007460.1:0-15462 GCA_030248175.1 Microlaimidae sp. YZB2_3 | reverse complement strand
TATGTGCTGGTTCATTACATATTGCTAATAAAGAATCTCTTATGCTGGTTCGTAATTATTGTGTATTTAAAAAAGGAAAGTAATAAAAGTTTAAAAAAAACCCTAGAAACAAGCAAGCCAAAACGCAGACCTGTGCACGGTCTGAAAATGCTTCCCCACCGTTTTATTGGAGGATTTGCCCCCCCTCCCCCGTTTTATTGCCCCCCCCCCGCCAAAAAATGAAAAAGTACCCTAAGAATACGACGCCATTTTCGACCTATGATGACGCCATCATCGCGAATTTTTTGCAGTTTCTAGCCTATTCCAATGTATTTTAAGCCGATTTAGACCTATTTCTACCTTATTTCCGCTTTTTTGTCCCTTTTTTTCCCTTTTCCCTTCTTTTTTTCTCCTTTTTTTCTTTCCCCCCCCCTGCTTGCCCCTTCCCGTTTTATTGCCCCCCCATTTTGGAATTGCCCCCCCCCCCCGTTTTAACCCGGGGGGGCAGTGCACAGGTCTGCAAAACATGGTGACCGTTAAAAATTATATAAATCATTGTAAATCATTCATACAAAACAACCTTTGTTTGACCTAGCTTCAATGTATTTTTTCCAAGAAGGGAACGAAAATGAAGTTTCCAGCTGTGTTTAATATTCTGTGTTTAAGAATTTTCGCCTCTAAAAAGATTTTGCAACCTTTCGGTTTGTTGACTCCATGGGAAACAATTCTGTTCCTTGCTTCTGTCGATTTATTTTTTATTTAATCAGAAATCTCACATTTAGTATTTAGTATATAATTTTTACTTAACATCCAGTTTTGTGGGGTTTTTTGCTGCCTTAAGTTTAAAACCCTGAGAAGTGGCTTTGCCATAAACTAAGTGATTTTGGTTGGGTTTTACCAAAGGATGAAGGATACTTTTGATATGTATCTACTATAAAAATAAGTATTTTTAGTAAAAAAAACCTGTTTTTTGTTTAATTTTTATGAAAATTCAACATTAGCTTAAAAATTTTTGTTAGGAAAACCAAAACTCCCTGACCCCCTTAAATTCTTATTGAACATTCGGGGTTGACTTCTTCCCTGGAACTGTAGTAAAAGGACATTACCATTAATAAAAATTGATACGCAAAATTTTGCAGGAAAGGGTCATATTATAAGCCCAATAATCATCTATGGGGGTTTACCAGTTGCGCCCGACCCATAATTCCATTTCGAAAGCATCCGCTTTTAAACTTCCTTTACTAGAATTGGGGTAACTGGAATTTTCAAACCTTGTGTATGTGTATTTAAACAAACCTGTGCACTACTGCCCCCACTGCATTTTATTGGGGGAACAATTCCAAAATGGGGAGGGCACGGGGGGGCAATTTTTTTAAACGGGAGGCCACTAAAACTAGGGGGCAAGCAGGGGAGAAAGAAAAAAAAAGAGAAAAAAGGAGAAAAAATAAAAAGGAAAAAAGAAATGAAAAGGGAACAAAAAAACAAAAATAAGGTAAAAATAGGCAAAAATTTCGCGATGATGGCGTCATTATAGGTCAAAAATGGCGCCACAATTTTCGGGCACTTTTTTATTTTTGGGCGGAGGGGAAATAAAACGGGGGGCATATCCTCCAATAAAGCGGGGGGCATTTTCAGACCGTGCACAGGTCTGTTTGCAGGCTTTAAAAACTTATATGAGAATTTTTTTTTACAAAAACAAAACTAACCTGATACTTCCAAGTAAAAATGGAAATGCAGAAATCCCTTCAGTGCTTCCTCTCTGACGAATTTGCTGACAAATTGGTCTTAAAGCAAAATAATATGTTTAGACTAATAGTAAAATTAAAAACATAAAAAAAATTTTTGAATACAGAATTAAGTTCAAGGGTTTCTGTGAAATTTTAATTTTACCAGAAAGTCCTTGATATAAAAGGTGAAGTGAGGAGGAATAGAAAGCGGGTATACTTTGTACATAGGTGTGGAAAAAAAGGATAGCCTGAGGCCTGGGTTAGGTGTTAAATCCTTTCGCATAATGGGTAATTTTTAACTTTCCGTTACTTTGCATAAATGAAAACGGTCAGCCAAGCTAGGGGGAGTCTACTTCACCCCGGGTAAATTAAATTTAAAATCTAGGAGGGAGGTTCTTGAGGGCGGAGTTCTGGGGAGAGGAGTTAAACCCTCGTGGCTTTCTGGGCATAGATGTTTTTTTGGGGGGACAAAGGGGTTTACCCCCTAGCCAAAATTTCGGACTCCCTCCCCTTATAAAATCCAGCCCCCCCCCCCTCCCCCAAAGCTCGAGAGCGGTCCGGTCTGACCCTCCTCCTAGCGAAGCTGACCCCCACCCCCTCCCGACCAGTTTGGGAATATATTTTTTTATTTACACTGTCAAAAACATGTTTTACTTTTTAGGCTTAAATAGGCTGTTTTAGTGTATAAAATTCAATATTAGACCTAAAAACATTTAAATTATTGATTTAAAAAAACTTTGTTAAAAAATCAGACCTGACCCCCTTCCCTAACTTTAAAATCTCGCACCCGGGGTCGACCCCGCTAAAAAGCCTGGGGTTCCGGTCCGGACCCCCCTGAACCCCTCTCCCTCCTCTAAAAAATTTTGGCCTTTCATCCGGGGGCGGACCCCCCAAGCGGACCTAACCACATCTGTTTCTAATTCTAGAGGAGGAGTCGACACCCGGGGTGAAAAAATTCAAAATCCAAAGGGGGTCAAGTGGGGTCCAGTGTTGAAATGAAATGAAAATCCTTTATTTATACATGAAAATACAGCCAAAGAAAAATAAATTAATAAAGATTACACTAGAATGTAAGAATACTGAAATAATACAACAAAATTGAAAAACATTTTAATCCTTTAGATGAGTCGTTTAAAATGTAAAATAAAGGGAAGGCAGACACAGAGCCAAGACGCTACTTAATGTGGCGATCAAACTTTAAAAATTAGTCAAAATTAAAGTTGTTTATTTTAGACTTAAATATTTTTATGTTAGTAGATGTTACAATATCCTCAGACAGGTAATTCCAGCATAGATGAACACAAAAAGCCAGAGGGGGGGGCGTGTTTACTCCGGGATAATGACATTTCAAAATCTAGGAGGGGGGTCCTAGAGGGGGTTGAACCCCCCTAGCTTTCTAGGAGGGGTTGACCCAGGGTGGAAGATTTTGAAACCTAGAGGGGGGTCAGGTGGGGTCCAATTTCCAAAGCAAAATACTTTTTAAACATTAAAGGTTTAATAATAGTTTTTTTATAAGATAATACTATTTTTTATTGAATAAAAAGCGATATTAAGGTATAAAAAAGGTGTAAAATCATGAATTTCTGTAAAAAATTCACATTTTTGGAAGAAAATTTAGTATAAAAAAAGTACTTAAAATTTTCTTGAGAGGGGAAGGGGGGGTGTCAGATTTTAAAATCTAGAGGTGGGTCAGGGGTAAAGAATTCAAAAATTTGGGAAGAGGGGAGGGCCCCCCTGGATTTTTTTTCTAGGGGGGCCCCCCAAAATTTCGAGGCTAGGGGGAGGTGGCCGCCACCCGACCCCCCCTTGTTCAGACATGTGCACTGCCCCCCCCCCCCGGGATTAAAACGGGGGGGGGGCAATTCCAAAACGGGGGGGGGGGGCACGGGGGGGGCAACTTTTTTGAAACGGGGGGGCAATAAAACGGGAGGGCAAGCAGGGGGGAAAGAAAAAAAAGAAAAAAAGGAGAAAAAAAGAGAAAAAAAGAAGGGAAAAGGGAAAAAAGGGACAAAAAAAGCGGAAATAAGGTAAAAATAGGTCTAAAATGGCTTAAAATACATTAAAATAGGCTAAAAACTGCAAAAAACTCGCGATGATGGCGTCATCATAGGTCAAAAATTGCGTCATAATATTATGGTACATTTACATTTTTGGCGGGGGGGGGGGGGGGCAATAAAACGGGGGGGGGGGGGGGGCAAATCCTCCAATAAAACGGGGGGGGGGGCATTTTCTGACCGTGCACAGGTCTGCTTGTTCATCTATGAATTCCAGTATTTTGCTGCCCTAAAGCTAAAATAATTATAAGGAAAATTTCTTTTCTAGGTGTTGTTTTTTTTCTTTTCTTTTTTCTGGTCTGAGAGTATCCCCATTGGTTTAAATTAAACAGTTCTAGCAGCAAAAAAATTACTATCGTCTTTTTTCTGAATAAAACACCTTAATTTTTTTTATAAAATACTATTATTTGTTAAATATTAGTTTTCTGAAATTTAAATTTATTTGCAAACAAGAAATCTGTAATAATCTTAAAATTTACGCCAGGGGATTCCAAGTGTAATTTTTTGTTTTACCCGAAGGGATGAACAGCTTGTTCCATCATACATGTCAAAAATTTTATTAAATTGTTATTCTTAGTTGACAACGAATCATACTCTGGTCATGAATTATTTTACGCAAACTATGTTTGGGATAAATAATATAAATTAATAAAGTAAAATTCAATGTATGGAAAGTAGGTTATAATGAGCTAGTAAGGCTTATATGCAGTATCCATTTTTTTTGTTCTTTTTGAATTAAAATGGGTGTGTAATATTAATAATGCACATTTATTAATTCATTTAGGTACAAGTTCCATACGTGTACCAAAATTCGATTTGACCAATTTAACAGTAAATACAAGTTGTAAAACATTTTTATAACCTAAATAGAACACGTAGACCTCATTTTTGTGGTTATTTTTAAGATTTAAGCTATTGGTAAAAAGTTATGAGCCAATTTATACCCAAAAAATGGCCTTTTTCAGCAAGTGCAATTTATGATGTTAAGAAAAAAAATTTGTAAACTAACAAACTAAATTAAAAACTATGTTTTAACAATGCTAATAGTCTAAAGAACACAAAAAATTTCAAAAACATTGAAAATTCGAAAGTCACATGGACCACCAAAAACATGGACAAGAAAATTTGTTTTATTTTAAACGCTAATTTAAACTTAGTTTTTTACCGATTTATTGTTCCTAAGCCTAAGCAAAACCTAAAAATCAAACAAAATTGTAATATAATTGATTTTTTTTAAATAAGTTGTTTTTCAAAAATTTTAATTTTTTCACAACTAAAATTTGGTGGGTATTTGAACGGTTACTATAAAAAATTGGTAGTTACGATGAAAAAAATAAAAGTATATTTGTAACTGCCAGACACTTGGTAATACAAAAAAAATAATATTAATTCGATTAAAGGCTTAATAAAAAAATTTCTTAATAACATAAATTGTACATGCCAAAAAAGGGCAATTTTTGGGTACAAATTGGCTCATAACTTTTTACCAATAGCTTAAATCTTAAAAATAACCACAAAAATGAGGTTTACGTGTTCTATTTAGGTTATAAAAATGTTTTACAACTTGTATTTACTGTTAAATCGGTCAAATTTGATGTTGAATTTTGGTACACGTATGAAACTTGTAGCTTTTTTTTTTTGTTTTTTTTTTTTTTTTTTTTTTTTTTTTTTTTTTTGGGTTTTTTGTTTGTTTTTTTTTTTTGTTTTTTTTTTTTTTTTTTTTTTGTTTGGGTTTGGGGTTGGGTGGGTTTGGGGGGTTTGGTTTTTTTTTTTTTTGGTTTTGTGGTTTTTGGGGTTGTTGGTTTTTTTTTTTGTTTGGGGGGGTTTTTTTTTTGTTTTTTGGTGGTTTGTTGTGCTTTTTTTTTGTTTTTTTTTGTTGGTGTTGGTTAAGATTTATGATTTTGGTTTTTAAATTGAAACATTTGTTATGATAAATATCAAAGATGTTTTATTTTAGAAAATGTTGCAATAAAAATTTAAGACAAAAAAACGTTATTTTTCCTAAGCCTAAGCAAAACCTACAAATCAAGATAAAAATCTAAAAAAAAAACTTAAAACTATTGAAATTCCTTTAGTTCCATGCTTAAATAAAAAAAAAATATTTATTTCGGAAGATATTATGCCGAAAATATTTTTCCGGACACTAAAAGGTTTTCAAAGTATTGTAGAAAGCTTTAAAAACTTTTACAACTTAAAATTTGGCTAATTTCAGTGGTATATGGTATGAAAATGACGTAATTTAACCAACTTTGACAAAATTTGTTCGGCTCTAAAATCCCTTAATTTTTTATGAATTTTCTGAACACAAAAGTTACTTTACGGCTCCAAAGTCATTCCAATACGGCTCTAAAGTCTTACACTGCGGCTCTAAAGACCCTCGGCTCTAAAGTCCCCTCGCTCCGGCTCTAAAGTCCCGTTACCCTAAAAGACACCTACTACACCTACTACACCGACCGACCAATGAGGGGTACTCCCTCTTTTTATTTCGAGAAAACATTCCTGGTGAATAAGCTAAATTTAATATTTTGTTTGATTTAGGTTTTGCTTAGGTCGGTCGGTGTAGTAGGTGTAGTAGGTGTGGAGGTGTCTTTTGTGCTTGCCCCATTCCCCAGAAGCCGTTCTTTTGGGTGTTTTGTTGGATTTCCCCAGAACCCGTTCTTATTTCCCCAGAAGCCATTCCCATTTCCCCAGTAAGCAGTCGCAATTCCCCAGTGATAAAATCCTTAGAAAAGGTCTCGATTCCCCAGATAAATTTAGCAGTAGCAAAAGGTTCCAGGAAGTTTCGTTTTTTACGTTACGTTTTTCAACATCTCATCTTCTACAAGTCGTCTTCGGAAAGCTTGTCTTTTTAAAACATGTCGTCTTTGGAAAACTCGTCTTTTGAATGCGATTTTGTAAACGTACTTTTTAAAAAACAAGTTTCTTGTATTTTTCGACTTAAGTTAAACAATGGATTGAAAACTTTTTTCCTAAACCTAAGCAAAACCTAAAAATCAAACTAAATATTATCATGATAAACTTTTATATTAAATGATTTGTTTAAAAAAACTGCGAGCCTAAGCCTAAGCAAAACCTAATAATTAAGCAAAACTTTGTATTTAATAGTGTGCTCTTTGAATTAAAGAGTGAAAACTTTTTTCTTGTTAAATGTTTTATTAATTGTATTAAGCACAATTTTTATGATAATTATGCTTGTTTTATTTCTTATGCTTTATTTTTTAGTATTGCAAAACTCTTAAAATATTATTTAGCAATAAAATTTAGGAAGAATTTGAAAAAATACTTAGAAGCAATAAAAACCACCTGGTATAACAATAAAACAAAAGTTATATCAAAAATAGTAAAAAAAGTGTAAATAAAATTGAAAACCAATGATTCTGAATATGCAATGCCAATTCTATAAGATGTGCTTCTGGGGAATCGAGACCGCTTTCTGGGGAATCGAGACCGCGTTTGGGGAATTGAAACCGCTTTCTGAGACAAGGCCGCGTTCTGGGGAATCAAGACCGCGTTCTGGGGAATTGGGAATCTGTTATGGGGAATTAGGACTAAAAATTTTCTGGGGAAATAGGACTACTGGGGAATTGCGACTGACCCGTTGCGTTGGCGTTTGCTATTCTCAGTAATAGTAATCTTCAGTAATTCTCAGTAACGACATCAGATTCTCAGATTTTACCTTCGCAGCTGTTTCCTAACATAAGTTTACGTGTTCCTAAGCCTAAGCAAAACCTAAAAAAACAATCTAAGCTTTTGCTACGCTGTTTTTTTGATAAGTTTAGCTTGTTTTTTTAGGTTTTGCTTAGGCTAAGGAACATGTAAGCTTAGGCTTTAGGAAGAGGGCTAAGGTTGTTTTTTTAGATTTTTTAGGCTTAGGATCATGTAAGCTTAGGTTAGAAAACAGCTGCGGGGGTTAAATCTGCAGAGCTAATCCCTGCTAGCCGCTAAGATGGGTCATTACTGAGAATTACTGAGCATTACCATTACTGAGAATAGCAAACGCCGTTGCGTCGGCAAGCACTAAAAAACACCTACCACACCTGCTACACCTACTACACCGACGGACCGACCGAGGGGTGAAAGTCCTCTTGTTACTAAAAATTTCCCTAAGCAACCTAAGCAAAACCTTAAAATCAAGCTAAATTTAATGTTTTGTTTGATTTTGATGTTTTGTTTAGGTTGCTTAGGTCCATCGGTGTAGGAGGTGTAGTAGGTGTAGTAGGTGTCTTTTAGTGCTTGCCGTTGCGTCTGCTTCGCGTCTGCGTGCGGGGCGTTTGCTATTCTCAGTAATAATAATCTTCAGTAATTCTCAGTAACGACATCAGATTCTCAGATTTTACCTTCGCAGCTGTTTCCTAACATAAGTTTACGTGTTCCTAAGCCTAAGCAAAACCTAAAAAAACAATCTAAGCTTTTGCTACGCTGTTTTTTGATAAGTTTAGCTTGTTTTTTTAGGTTTTGCTTAGGCTAAGGAACATGTAAGCTTAGGCTTTAGGAAGAGGGCTAAGGTTGTTTTTTTAGATTTTTTTAGGCTTAGGATCATGTAAGCTTAGGTTAGAAAACAGCTGCGGGAGTTAAATCTGCAAAGCTAATCCCTGCTAGCCGCTAAGATGGGTCATTACTGAGAATTACTGAGAATTACCATTACTGAGAATAGCAAACGCCGTTGCGTCGGCAAGCACTAAAAGACACCTACCACACCTGCTACACCTACTACACCGACGGACCGACCGAGGGGTGAAAGTCCTCTTGTTACTAAAAATTTCCCTAAGCAACCTAAGCAAAACCTTAAAATCAAGCTAAATTTAATGTTTTGTTTGATTTTGATGTTTTGCTTAGGTTGCTTAGGTCCATCGGTGTAGGAGGTGTAGTGGGTGTCTTTTAGTGCTTGCCGTTGCGTCTGCTTCTGCGTGCGGGGCGTTTGCTATTCTCAGTAATAGGAATCTTCAGTAATTTTCAGTAATGACTTCAGATTCTCAGATTTTACATTCGCAGCTGTTTCATAACCTAAGCTTACGTCTTCCCAAGCATAAGCAAAACCTAAAAAAACAACCTAAGCTTTTTCTAAGCACTTGTTTGATAAAGTTAAGGTTGTTTTTTTAGGTTTTGTTTAGGCTTACGAACACGTAGGCTTAAGCTTTAGGAAAAAAAGTGTAGGTTGTTTTTTAGGTTTTGCTTAGGCTTAGGAACACGTAAGCTTAGGTTAGGAAACAGCTGCGGGGTGTTAAATCTGCAGAGATAATTCCTGCCAGCCGCTAAGATGGGTCATTACTGAGAATTACTGAGAATTACTGAAGATTACCATTACTGAGAATAGCAAACGCCCACTCACACACAACTCAGGTAAACACTAAATTCCACCGACTCGGACTCCGACTCCGCCTCTAATTTTTGCAAATTACATATCGATGTTCAGGTTAGGCGGAATCAACAGAAACTCGAACAAAATGATCAATTTTCAATGCTTTTTGAGTCAATTTAGCTCTTTCTACATGTAAATTTTGTAAAATTAATAATTTTTAACTGCATTAAACTATAAAAAACTTTAAATTAAGTTTAAAAACCATAAAATTAGTGTATTTAAAAAGTAATATAATTAATTAATCTCGGGAAATTAATAAACTTCCAATTATTATTCTAGTGCAAGAACATGGTTAGATTCTTGTTTTGATTTGTTTGGTTAAAGATGTTTCATGTTTCATGTGAATTCAGGGTTTGGCTAAGGGTTAAGATATTCACGGTTTTTGGTTTTTGAATTTCAAGGTTTGTTATAATAAATAACCAAAATGTTTAATGTTAGAAAATCTTTCAGAACAAACTTTAAGACAAAAAAACTTTATTTTTCCTAACCTAAAAAATCAAGATAATAATCTAAAAAAGCTTAAAAACTTTTAAAATGCCGTATAATTTACAGCTTAAACAAAAAAAATATTTATTTTGGAAGATATTACGCCGAAAATATTCTTTCCGGACATTAAAAGGTTTTTAAAAATCTTGTTGGAAGATATTAAAAATTTTTACAACTCAAAATCTGATTCATTTTTTTCTGTCTTTCTCGCGTATTTTCCCTTTTTGCGGGGGGGTTTGGTCGCGGCGTTTCGCCCGGTTTTCTTCGTTCAAAAAATTTTTAAATCAAATTCTGACTAATTTCTATTTTTATTGCAAGAAAAATGCGTAATTGAATTAACACGGAAATGAAAAAAAAAAATTTTTGCTTGGTGAGTTAGGATTATTGTGTGCATCTCATTGAAATTTTCAAAAATTGTTAGTGTCGAAAAGCAATGGCAACGTTTTAAAACAAAACTTCTTGAAGGCGTAAACAAACATATTCCAAGCAAAATCCTTGCAACAAATAGTAAAAAGACTGAATATTCAACAAATATTGTTAAACTTCAAAAAAAAAACTAAGACTTTGGCAAAAACGAAACAAAAAAGTCTAAAAAAGAATACACACGAATATGTAAAGATTATATTGAAGCAGTTAAACAACATGATATTTTTTTTAGAAAACCAAACGCTTAACAAGGGCGATATACAAAGTTTTTATAAATTTGTAAATAAAAAAATAAAAGCAGGAATTTTTATACCAGCTCTTCTAAAAAATTATTCAATTTATGCTGTAGATGATTCTGAAAAAGCTAATATGTTTGCTGAATATTGTGTTTCATTTTTATTCATGATAATAGAAAACTCCCCTTTTTCAATCCAGAAACATAGAAACATTAGAGAATATAATATTTACTGTGAAAGATGTTTTAAAAGTGTTAAAAAATTTGCCAAATAAATTTTCAAAAACTCCCGACTGTATCCCAGCCTATTTTTTAAAACGTCTTGCAAAACTACTAGCTGAACCTTTAACTAAAATTTTCAACAACTCTTTTCAAACGGAACAACTACCTTGCGATTGGCTAATTGCTTTAGTGATCCCCATTTTTAAGAAAAAACTAAAAAAAGATAATTATCGTCCAGTTTCTCTAACTTCTTATTCATGTAAAACAATGGAAACTATAGTGCGTAATAAACTTTTCTCGTTTTTCCAAAAAAATTTTTCAAGGTCTCAACATGGTTTTAGGGACAAAAGTTCAACAATCACGCAATTATTGGAATCACTAAAAGATTGGACTCCAGTTTTTAAAAATAAAAAATCCATTGATGTTGTTTGGTTGGACTTTGTCAAGGCTTTTGACACTATATCACACCCCAAATTATTATACAAACTTAAAAAATATGGTGTTGTGATAAATTTTTAAACTGGATCAAGGCATTCTTGTCACATAGATCTTTAAAAGTAGTCATTAACCAATCTATTTCTACCACTTACAAAGTAACCAGTTCTGTTCCTCAGGGATCAGTTCTGGGACCTTTGTTGTTTTTAATATATATTAACGATTTAGCAAATCAAGTAGAAAATTCAACTGTTAAATTATTTGCAGATGATGCAAAAATTTACACTGAATTTTGTACAAACAATGAGGAAAATAGGAATATCCAATCTTCTATGCTACAAAAAGACCTAAATAATGTGGCAGAATGGGCAAAGTCTGGCAGCTAAAACTCTCTAAACATAAATTTGAAACTTTTCATATAGGTCAAACAACCAATACTAAAAATACTTATTCAATTAATCATCAGAATCTAAATAATGCAACAATAGTTCGCGACTTAGGCATTTATATCTCTCTTACACCCGTTTGTAAAATCCTTTCTCTTTATTTTGCGAAGTTGCAATTTTAATATCACAAACTATTTTACAATTTTAACAAATTTTGAAAAACGAATGGTTTTTTTTGTTTCACGGGCCATTTTTTAGTTTTACTTTACCACGTTGTTAGCGGGTATAATTAATTTTAATGGTTTTTAGTAAATAAAACTTGGTACAAATATGAAAGAAACTTCGTATCTACTTTTTCCAAAACAAAAACATTAAATCTGCCGCCCCCTTTTCTCTTTGTTTTTGGTTTTTCGTTTTGGTCGGCTTTTTTTTTTGCTCTTTATTCTCAACTGGAAAACTATGCTATAAAACCGAAATTGCTTGTGTGTGCACAGATTTTAACTCCTTAGTTTGAAGTCTTTAAATTTTCTACTGAGGAGTTTGAGTTTTTGCAAGCGCGTTATGTCGAAAAATGGCTGCACTTTCATTAACCAAACCAATTTCAAGAGTAAGAAGTTTTTATTTTTAAGTATATTATGGTGGGGGGCTCTGTGCGGTTTTTTTTTTTCTCTTTTTCTTTTTTTTCTTTTTTTTCCTATTTATCTTTAGTTTGTTACATTTGATTTTTTAAAAAATATCTTGCGTACTTTTTTGAGTTTTTTCACTTAAAACTTTTGAAATTTGTATTTGTGACGATATTATGTTTCACTTATCAACCCGGGACTTTTATTCCACTTTTGATAAAAAGTTAAAAGCAAAAACCGTAATTTTAGTTGTTTGTACTTGTTTTTTTTTATGTATTTCTTCCGTTTTTAAAATTTTTAGCAAAGTTTTAAAATTAACTGCGTATATAGCTAGATAGATGACATGACGATCTATCTGACCATTCGCAGTTCATTGCACAACTTTGCGCATGGCAAAAATAACAGCCGGTGGCTGAAATTAAGGGTGGCCGAACTTAAGTTGGTTACCCAAAGTCACCTAAAGCTACCAGATAACCAGAATATAAAATTTTTAATTCTCAACGGGCCTTTATCGATTTGATTTGATTATCACTTGCTCTGTAATCAAAATTACGCAAAAAATTATCGATTGAATAGTGTTACAATTCATGTATGGTTGAATTATATCTGGCTGACGCTGAAAATTAGAATGCAGACATGAGGGGACCAATTAAAATTGTGCGGTAATGACGTTTAAAAAAAAACAAATAAGAACGCAGAATTTTTTTAATTCCACTTTTTTACGAAATATACTAAAATTAACCATATTTAGCCCTTTAAAAATTTGTATTTGGGTTTTAAATTAAGTAAATTGATAAATAATTATTAAAATACGGGTTTTGATCTTTATTATTAAACCGATTTCGTTAAAAATTTTGGATGGCTTTGTTGTTAAATAGTCGATTCAATACTGCAATTTTCGCGGTCAGCTAGATTTTATTTGCCTATAATTTTTTCTTAGTTTTTTTTTAATATTTAAGTAGACAAATTTTATGGGTTTTTTTTTTTTTTTTTTTGGTTTTTGCTTTCGTGTGGTTTTTTTTTTTTCTCGTTTTTTTTTGTTGTGGGCGCGCGGGGGCGCGGGTTTTCGGGGGTTTTCGCTGTTGGTGTTTTGTTTTTTTCTTCTTTTTTTTTTTTTTTTTGTCGCGTTTTTTGCTGGGTCGCTTTGTTGGTTTTGTTTTTCTCTTCTTCTTTTTTTTTGTTTTGCGGGTTTTTGGCGGTGTTGTTTCTTTTTTTTGGTGTTTTCGGGCTCTGGTTTTTTGTTTTGTTGGTTTGGGGCTGCTCCTTTCTTTTGTTTCTTGTTGTGTTTGTTGTGTTTCTGGCCGTTTGCTTTGGCCCTCCCTCTTTCTTCTCTCTTTCTCCTATTTCTTAAATTATTTGATATACGTAGAAGAGCGCTGGTATTACTTGTATTCTTTAATATTTTTTTTTTAAATTTAGAAAATAATATAATTTCCATCTATCTGCTAAATGCTTGCAATATTATCGATAATAGTTGGTATTATATATAGTTTAACGCATTTTGTTTTATATTTATTAGTCACTGCAGTGTGTTGATTTTGATACCTCAAGGATTTTTTTTTTAATTTCGAGAAGTGAAAAAACACAAAATAAACAATACAAATTTTACAAAAAGGTTTGAAAAAAATACAAATATCGTCCAATCGACAAGCGACTATAAAATGTGTAGAAACTCCAAACAAGATTTCAAAAAACATTGCAAACTATCATGCATATATTTTTGCAAACTTAGAAGTAGTTCTTACAAATAGATTAACTGTTGTTCTGACTCCACGCAGTTTGAAAAGTTTGCCAAGTATTTTTCGAAAAAATTACAAAAAAGGATAAGATGACTCAAAACCTAAAATTTTCATATCACTGTGAAAGAGTTGCAGAAAAAGCATTACAGCGATCAGCCTTAGTTTTCCGTAGCTTTAAAGCTAAGTGTAAGTTTTTAGTTGTGATCAATGTTTTTTGTTCATTTGTAATGAGAGTTGTGGTATCTGCAGGGTTAGGTCTGATTATGGTAATTTTTGGTTTGTTTGTGTTTAGTGAGAATTATTTGTTGTCTGTCCATGCTTGTATTGTGTGTAAGTAGTTGGTGTTGTTCTATAAGGTGCTTGAGGTGAGAGGCGCATATAATGTGCTGTATTTTGCATATAAGTCTAATAGATTTGCTTGGGGGGTTGGGATATCTACTCCTGCTGCGGAGCTCTGTGAGACTCCTGTTTTATAAGTTTTTGTTTGTATTTGTAATTAAAAAAACTTTTAGTAACCTTTTGAATGCGAGTCGCAAAAAGAGGGAAAATTCAGTGTATTATTTTTGTAAAAATAACAAAAAAAACATAAAAATTGAAATTATTTTTAATGGATTAAAACCTTCTTTACTGCATTTATTTTTAAAAAGTTATGCTGTATAACTTTATTTAAAAACAAAACAAGTCGAAGGATTTGTCCTAAAATTTTAGCCTCTTAAATCCAAAAAAACCGGCTTAATGGCGTCTTTGGCTTTTGTATTTTACGCGTTTATTTCCCATTTCGCTCTTTGATCATTTTTTTCTTGCAGCTTGGCTCTAGGTCTTTTTTTCGGGTTTTTAGTACCCAGCTCCAACGTCACATTACATTACGTCGCTTTGGTGCTTAAATGATAAAGTGATTTTCAACGATTTTCTTAACGATTCGCGATTTTCTGGACCCTATCGAATAAAGTGTTTGTGCTACTATTTTACGCTAAAAATGACTGATATCATTTTTATAATTGATTTGATTAATAAAACCGACAAAACGTAATAATCCAGAAAAAATAATTCATTCAAATATTTTAATTATAGGGAGTATGTTTTTTTTCAATTTTCGATTTAAAAAGACTACGTACGTTTATTTTTGTTTGTGATCTTATTTTCGAAGACCGTTTACATCAAACGATACAAAATACGAAGCAAAGTTTTATTGTCAATAGCAATCGCATTGTACTATTTTGCGTCTTGTTCCTTTTTGCAATATTAAAAAAGCAGAATTTTCAGCGCGCTAATTTTTAAGTGCGCTGAAAAATATTTTTTAAAAACAATTAAACTTAGCAGAAAGGCTTGTTTTAGTACTAATCAATTTTAAACGCTTTTTTTGGTTTTCCTAAGACTGAGCAAAACCAAAAAATCAACCTAAACTTTATCACGATGTTTTTTTAGATTTTTCAGCGCTCTTAAAATTACGACTAGCGGGCAAAAAATCAGAATCCGCCATTAAAAAAGTAGACAACGTTTCCAAAATGATTAAAAAGTTAGTCAAACTGTTCATTTAGTAGCAGGGCTTTTAACAGCTAATATTGATGAGTTTACTCAGTTGCAAACAAGCGCAGATAGTTTTGTGCTAAAGCCTTGATATGATTGGTATGCCACGTATCTATTATTTCGTTAAAAGTCTGTAACTTGGACGCCGCGCGTTGCAAACCGTGCCATAATAAATCACGAAATCACCCATAATATGTAGTTCAAAATCAAAATTCAAATTTATATGATTCCATTTAAGATTCAACTTAAAAAGTGGTGGACTAT
>JASAMX010007459.1:0-12440 GCA_030248175.1 Microlaimidae sp. YZB2_3 | reverse complement strand
AAAACAAAAATACTGGTACTGTACTAATAAAAATTTCAGTTAGAAAGAAGTACTGGTACTGGTACTGGACAAAAATTAAGAAGTCAGAAAATACTGGTACTCGAATTGGTTTCGGTCAAGTTCCAGTACCAGTACCAGTATTGATAAGCAGGTTTAACGCAAAAAATCTCGACTGGTGTTTCTCAGTGCAGGCAAAATGGGTGCAGTGAAACCTTGTGCGCGCGATCTTTTTTATTGTAAAGCACTGCAGTTATGCGGTGAATTTTTCTCCAAGTAAAATTATAATTTGCGCAGTTATTTCGTTTATGAAAACTTTCTTCTCCCCTTCCCATTGTATTTTATAGTCAAGCCCACGAGCTACAAAATTTAATCGTTCTTTGTATTACATAATTTGTTTTGTTACCTGTTCTGTTATTGTGTTTTTATCTTATCATTTTGAAGCATATCCAACGATTTAGAAACAATTGTTTACAATGGCTTAAAAAAATTTGACTATTTTTGCACAGAACATAGAATTTTTTTAAAAATAAATAATACAAAAATGGATCAAACGGGTACAATTTTTTCCGTGGACGGGGCCAGGGTAGAAAGATTTAAATTTGTTGAGTCCTAAGCCGGGGTACAAAATTTCGTTCCTGCCGGGACCGGGACAGACTGAAAATATTGCAGAATTTGTAATGTAGTTTTTTTCCTACAAAACATCTAATTTTTTGCAATCATAAAACTTATTTTTATTGAGGGAGCACTGTCACAAATAAAAAGAGTTTTTTAATACTAAACGGATCCGGTTGAAATTTAGAAATGTTGTAGCTTAGGTCCTAGGAGTCTTTATATTTCAAAATTTGTAGCATATCAGCTCGACATTAAAGGAGTTCTCCGGTTAGGGCGTCGTTATAGCACAAAATGCACAACACACCAATACCAAACACCAAAAACCACGCACTCTAACACAGTAACGGACCGAAAATACAGTGGAGATTGAGGTGTACTTTATGTAATACCAATTACTCTATAATATAATGCAGGAATAGTGTATGACGAAAACGCAAATCGTGTGGTAATGTTCGTATTAAGTTATACTTGGACATAAGTGATAATGATAGTGATAATGATAGGGATAATGAGTGCTAAGTGATAAGTAATAATGATAAGTGGTAATGATAGTGCTTATGATACGTGATAAGTGATAATCATAAGTTATAATGAGTGATAAGTGATAATAATAGTGATCATCATAAGTGATAATAAGTGATAAGTAATAATAAGTGAATAGTGATAACGATAAGTGATAAGTGATAATGAAGATGATAATGCGAGAAGTAATAAGTAATAGTGATAATGATACTGATAAAGTGGTAATGATAATGATCATCATAAGTGATAATAAGTGATAAGTGATAATAATAGATGATAATATGATGATAAGAAATAGTGATAAGTGATAATGATAGTGATAAAGTGATAAGATAATGAATATCACTTAGTAGATCACTGTAACTATCACTATCACTTATCACTTATGCATTATCACTTTTAACTTATCTCATTATACACTTATTAATATTACTTATCACTTGTCTCATTATCACCATCATCATGTTATAATTATTAGGCTATTACTTATTACTATTCTTATCACCTAGCGTTTATCATTACTTTCTCCCAATCATTATCACTTATCACTCATTATCACTTATGATTATCACTATCATTATCAATTATCACCCATTATAACTTATGATTATCACTAATCACTTATCATAAGCACTATCATTATCACCTATCATTATTTCTTATCACTTAGCACTCATTATGACTTATCATTATCACTATGACTATCACTTATAAATTATCACTGTTGTCCTAGTATAACTCAATACCAACTTTACCACATGATTTTTGTTTTCTTCATACACTATTCCTGCATTATATTACGGTAATTGGTATTACATAAAGTACACGTCGTGGTTTTACCACATTTTCCGTCTGTTACTGTGTTAAAGTGCGTGGTTTTTTGGTGTTTGGTATTTAGTGTGTTGTGCATTTTGTGCTATAACGCCCTAACTAGATAACTTTTTTATATCGAACCGATATGCTTCAAATTTGAAATATAAGTTCCTTCAGACCTTAGCTACAACATTTCCAAATTTAGGCAGGATCCCTTCAGTATTAAAAAAAACTTGTTTTATTTCTGACAGTGCTCCTTTAAAGGTGCGGTGCGGAGTCAAACTTTTTGTCTTCGATTTTGATAATTTTTTGTGAAAACCTTACCCCTGCCCCCAATAGCCCACAAAAATTTTTTCAACAAAATATCTCCAGTGGTTCAGGAGTTATGACCCCACAAAAATGGCGTTTTTTGACAATTCTGTACGTGAAAGATTGCTCAATAAGTATAACGATTTAAGTTACAAATTATGTACTCAAAGAAAGCGGCTACTTTCTACTTTAATTTGATACCTTGATCGTTAAGATTGGTGCAGTATTTGTCGAGATATTGCGTTTTTTGTACAAAAAACCCTCGATTTTTTCGCTAAAAACACGAAGTGAAGGAAAGAAAGGTTGGGCAAACTTCACAAAATCACTGCCGTCGTTTGGTGTTTTTAACAAAAAAATTGCGGGTTTTTTTGTACAGGAAACGCAATATTTCGACAAATATTGCACCAATCTTAACGATCAAGGTATCAAATTAAAGTAGAAAGTAGCCGCTTTCTTTGAGTGCATAATTTGTAACGTAAATCGTTATACCCATTGAGCAATCTGTCACGTACAGAATTGTCAAAAAACGCCATTTTTGGGGGGTCATAACTCCTGAACCACTGGAGATATTTTGTTGAAAAATTTTTGTGGGCTATTGGGGGCAGGGGTAATGTTTTCACAAAAAATATCAAAATCGAAGACAAAAAGTTTGACTCCGCACCGCACCTTTAAGGTAGAACACTGTTTTAGACAATTTTTAATTAAAGTTAAATATCAAATTAGATGATAATTTTTGTCTGACAATTGTATGATACGTTTGAATGCTGAGATTATAATGTATCTAACGGTAATAATTTCATCTTTTACAGGTTTTTTTATTTTGAGTTATAGTTCTGTGAATTTGAAACTCAGAAACATCTTAGGAGATTAAAAAAAAGTGATAGCACCGTTTTTGCTTCAATTTTATTGAAAGTTAGAAAATAGGGGGAAATTTTCGAAAGTGTTTGAAGTAAAACGTAATTTAAAATTTGAAGAAAATTAAAAAATCCATATTTTTTTAAAAAATGCTAATAAAAAAATCCTGAATTAGATTTTCAAATAAACACATTCCAAAGTACATATTGATCAGACTTATATCTAACTATTTCCCAACTTTTTTTAAAATCTGTACGAATCAAACTTTTAAATTTTGATTTCAATTTTATGATTCAACGCCGAAAAGTGACAAACTAAACTGTTTTGTTTATAAAAGCCTTTTAGAAACCATTTAGAGGTGGTTTAGAGAACCCATTTTTTAACTAAACTTATGTAGATAGTTTTTGTGCTTAAAAAAGTGTACATTATTCAAGATACGATAAATCGAAAATAACAAATAAATTTATTTTACTATTGTATTTTTGAAATGTGTTTTATTAGTATCATTATTGCTGACGATGAATGACAAAAACTTTTTTAAAGTGTATGTTAGAAATTAAATTACATAGCAGGGGAAAATACTTTTCATAAAGTTTAATTAGAAAAGAGTTGCCGTCAAAACCTAACTGTGCTGTTTTACCTTAACCCGTTCCCATAATGGCCTTTTCCCTCCTTACAACCATGAAACCTTTATACGAGAAAGGTGAAACCTTCGTTTCACAATGGTGGTATTTTTGTATGACAAATGTCATAGATAAACCTTACTGCGGTAAACTCTACGCTTGACCTATGTCATACTTCCGTCAGACATATTTTTTGTGCACAAATAGTGCCCCGGGATCAAGCAAATTGAAATTGTTAGAGCTGTACAGTAGCAATATGCTAATTTTTGCAACATGAAATATCCTACGTAATACACTGTATCTGTAAGAAAAATCTGCTTATTGCTACCGTTCAGCTTTAACCATTTCAATTCGCTCGCTCACTGGGCACTATTTGCGCAAAAATTATCTGACGGAAGTGGGGTATAGGTCATACGAATGTTTAACGATTGTAACCAAAAAGGCAATCATGGGAAAGGGTTAAACAAAAGTTTTTCTATTAAAAAAAATAAAAGTTTTAAAATGATGCAAAAGGTTTTCCAATTTTTAAAACTAAAATTAATATTTTATTTAGTTTTTGTACTTAATGTTTTATTTAATAACCTTTTTACATTAACATTGTTTAAATTTTACAAAACGCAGGAAATGGTCGTTTTAGCTATTCGCGCATGTGCGAGTTTTTGCAGCTGCGACCGATGAAAATAACAGTTGCGATCGACCACAACACGACCCCTAATTGTTTTTAATTTTTCAAATAACAGTTGCGACCGCACAACACCACCCTAATTGTTTTTAAATTTTTGATAACAGTCAACCACCGCAACACTACCCTAATTGTTTTTAAGCTTATTTCAAAATGAAAAAATTAATTTAAAATGGTTTTTAGCTTGGGGAATATTTTGTTCTCCAATCAATCAAAAAATGTTCTTCAATTACTCATTGTAAAAAAACTGTACATTTAAAACAATGAGTAATTTATTCATTACGAAAATATTGGTACTGGAATTAATACTAGTACTAATTCCTACAATACTGGCATTAAATTTGGTTTTATGCAAAACCTGTATGTTGCGTTGCTCTTCGTTCAGTTACGTATTGCTATAGGTAATGAAGTAGACAATAATAAGAGGAATCCTTTCCGAGTTAAAAGGGGGGTACCCCTTCATTGGCCCTTCTCGCAGAGTTCCGTTCTGAAATGACCGCATGGCTGCCGACCAGGGTTCCTGAGTACTGTACAGAAAACTGGCATCTATCCACCCTGTGATCTCGTTTATCTAAATAATATTTTTTCTGTTGATTTTAAATTATACACTAAATTCAAACCATACGTGGCTGGTGTATTTTTTGAGGAAGAAAAAATATGGACCCAAACAGCAGTTTGACGTCATTGTTATGAACTTATCAGAAAAATTAGGGATTTGAGCTGTAGCTTACTTCAAAGTTTTAAATGTTGTGTTACGTCAGGATGTAGATGTGACCATACTTTAATTGTAAACAAACTACACTATTTAATTTGATTTCAATAATATTGATGTGGTAATTCATTAACCTTTAGCCAATTTAGAATATAATTTTCTATACACCATACTTTCTTCTCCTTTTAATATGTATTTTTTTGGTTTAAAATAGAAGGTATCTACAATGCTGATTATAATTTTCTTTTTCAATACCTTAATCATTTTTTATCAAAAACATATTATTAAAATCAATACCTGTTCTCTTGGACTGTTAAAGCCTGCTCCAGTAGATTTATCGTATTTTGCCCTGGTGAATGGCATCATAGTATCGCCATGGCACTCTTTGTCAAATATGGGGTCACATTTTGGCACAGGTATTTTGTGCATTTCCAGTGGACAACTAGGGGTGGAAGACTGAAGTATTTCATAAGCGACTACTTGACCTAAACCATATAATTTATATATATGTTATAATATCTGGAATAAAAGCAAACGAAACAAAGAAGGACAGCAGCGAAATTCTTGATTTATATTAACAATTTGGTACAAAATGTTCGCAACTCAGAAATCAAACTTTTAGATGTGATAAAGCTTATAGACGATGCGAAGATATACACTTGTTATTCCTCAGATAATATAATAGAAAAAACAACAATGTTACAAGATGACCTAAACCGAATTTCTGATTGGTCAGATGGCTGGCAAATGGAATCTTCAGAATCAGAATGTGATTTTTTAAATATAGGTGTAAAAAAAGAAATCACAACTCAATTTAAAAAATTAAAGGTAATAAATACTCTTAAAAACGTAAAAATAGTTAAAAATTTAGACTTATATGTAACTAAAAACCTAAAATTTTCTGAAATTGTTATCAAAAATTTTCATAGACTTTCCTCATTAATTTTTTGAAAATTTACATCAAATTCTCTTGAAAATTTGTTGAAGGTTTTTGTTACCTATGTAAGACCCATATTAGAGTATTGTAGTGTTGTTTGGAATCCGTATCAGCAAAAAAACATAAATATTATTGAAAATGTATAAAAAATTTTTACAAGGCGACTGTATAAAAGATGCCAAGTTTTATATGTAGATTATGAAAATTGATTAAAATGTTTAAAGTTACAAAAGTTAAGTGAGCGTCGCCTACTCTGTGATTTATCAGAATGTTATAAAATTGTACACAAAAAAAACAAACATCAATCCCAACGATTTTTTTTATTTTTAATAATAATCCTACAAGGGGTCAAGCATTTAGAATAAAGATTCAAAAAAGTAGAGTGAATACAAAAAAATTGTATTTTAGTAATAGGCACCTTGCACTGGAACTCGGTTTATACATGAAGTATGCAATATACATAAGCGTCACCATAATGGATAGTTACCGTATCTCCTACTTATCTTTCGTAGTATGCAGATCAACCGATAAAAAAGCGCGCGAAATTTCATTCGGTTGATCTGCATACTACGAAAGATAAGTAGGGGATACGGTAATTATCCATTATGGTGACGCTTATGTATATTGCATACTTCATGTATAAACTGAGTTGCAGTGAAAGGTGCCTATAGAGTTATTTCTAAATGGAATGCATTATCACAGGAACAAGTGTCAGCCGCTTCATTACAAGCTTTTACAAAAGGTCTTAGATATGGTTCATGTTAGGGTTTTGATAGCCTTTGAACCATATTCTAGTTTTAACCATGTTTTTGATTTGTTGTGTTGCAACCGTAATCGGTTTGCAGATGTGATACTTTTGTTTTGTTGTTGGTTTTTACTGAAATAAAACTTTGACTTTGACTTAGTATTAAATCGAGCCTTGTTTTGCGTCTTAATTCTTTTTTATCAAAAAGCAAGACCTAATGCAAATACTGCTAATGTGTTTTTTCGCGTTTCAGACGCGTTTTTATGCCTTAGTCATCAGACACAGTTTGGACGCGTTTATCGCCTAAATAATCGAAAAAAAACAGAATACAAAAAGCAAGTCAATGTAGACAATAACTTAATTTTTTAATTTGGTTGTTTTCTGTGTTTAAAATATTAAATGAATAAAGAATAGTTTATGTTTTGTCCAAAATGTCCAAAAAACAAAATCTAAAAGGAAAAGTCCAAAGGAAAAAGTTCAAAGGAAATTTTTAAACCTGTTTATACTCCATTCAAAGTGTCCAAAACACAAGTTCAAAGAACTTTTGAAGAATTCCAAAACTGCCTTTTGGACAAACCAAAGCTGTCTTTTGGACAATTTCAGAGGGTTGTATTTTGCAATAAGTATGAACGCTTTTTTTTAAATACTGTGCAAAAAACAGTCTAACGTGTCCAAAAGTGTCCTACACACAATAGGAAATATTTCAAGTTTGTTTTTCGAAGTACACTTTTCGACTGTCCAAAGGACAACTTCGGATTGTCCAAAGAACATTTTGACCTGTTTAAAGAAAACTTTTGGTTTGTCCAAAGGACAACTATGGTTTTTTCCAAATTATCCTTTGTATTTTGTCGTTTTGGGTTTGTTTTTTGTACAGTCTTTTGGACTGTTTTTTAGACGATTATAAACGAAGTTTAAAAATTGTCTTTTGGAATTTGTTCTTTGGGCACTTTGAACAAAGTATAAACCAGGCTTCAGACAATTATTTTTTAAAGAAAGGAGTCAGCGCTGCTAGCTCCTATGAGCGAAAGTATTATTTTGTTATTGTAAAAATTATTTGCTATTTTAATCACAATTGATGAAGTAACAACAAGCAATAACAGTAATATAACATAAATGCATAAGCTATGCAATATACAAAAATAGCTTAGTTCTTTTTGGTTGCCCCACAGTGGTCCAGCAGTTTTTTTATTTAGTTATTTATGACACTAATATGTGTCATTTGCATAATATGGATATTGAATATTGGTATCTCAGCTGCTGTGTCGTTGAATTTACCCAAGTTCAACACCCCCCTCTATTTTGTACTATTGATTTTATTTAATCCACCAATTTTTTTTTACTGCCACGAAAATAATTCATAAAACTTTGTTTAATGGAATACTAAAAATGGGTTTTTACTACACTGTATATTCAAATTAAAAAATGATTCTAATAGAAAATCTTTTTTAGTTTTAAAAATCAGGAAAATTATTTTATAATATTCGGCATTGCATGTAGTTCAACCAATCTTACAAAGTTTTAACATTGGGTATTTATAATGAACTATCTTATTAGCATGTTATGAGCTCAGGGTCATTAATATTTTTTTTATTTTAATAATTTTTTTAATATGTTTGGCTCAGTTATATTACTTTTGTTAACTTTTATCTTTATTTGCCTTCGTAGGAAGGGACATAAAACAGTTTTGCATAAAACTTAACAATAAAAAGTGTCTATGCTTGAAGCGAAACACTTTTTATGCTTTTCAGTTACAAACTTATTATTTTACCAAGCATTATTTTATTCAAAAAATTAATTATTTTCTAAACAATAGAGTCATGTTGATTTTTTTTTTATTTTCTCATTTTTGTTACTTATAACCTTATTGTTAAACTTGGCAAACCTTTTTTGTTTGTTTTTATTTTCTACCAAAATTAACGGTTTTGTATATTCTCTTTTTTCATTATAATTTTGCTTTTTTCTATTAAAGCGGGCTAAGATCTGAACGGCCCGCAAGCAAAAGTTTTCGACGGTCCGCAAGTTTTTTTCCCTGCCCGCGCCCCGCATTTAAATATTTTATACTATCCGTGTTATTCATCAAAGCTTTCGGACCCGGACTGGTACTCATTAACATTTTCCATCCCGATTTTCGAAAACATAAAAAATAAAATTCTTTAAATCTCGAATAAATCGAAAACGATAATATATTTTGTTAAATGAAAACATGAAAACGAATTGAGTGAAAATGGCTTATTACAAATCGCGCCAAAAAATTAAATGTATCGATGATTTAAAATGACTAGAGCTTCTTAACTCTACCGTGTTTTGATGTAAAAATAACCAAACAGTAAAGATGTTTTAAACGCGTCACTAAAATTCACTCGGTTTGGGAAATACATTGAAAAAATATTAATGAAAACTTGTTTAGTAGTCATCTCAAAAATAAAAATTTTAATTTTACGCTTTGAAAAACGATCAAATCACTATTTAAATTTTTTTTGTTGTTATTTTTACATGAAAATACGGTGGAGTTAAAAAGTTCTTGTGCATCAAACACAGCTAATTTTTTGCGCATATGTATAAAGTTTTTTCACTCTATTAGTTTTCATGTTTTTATTTATAAAATATGTACATTCGTTTTCGACTTATGTGAGATTCAACGAATTTTCTTTTTTATGATTTTTGAAAATCCAGACGGCAAATGTTGATGAGTCCAGCTCTGGTCCATTTCGGGCTGGGTCCGTTTTTTTAAACAGACCGGTATGCAATTAATGGTTTGCGGTTTTTGACTGGGAAAAACGGTCCCAGTCTGAAGTGGACGGGGTCCAAAAGTTTTATGAATATCACCGTTTATTCTAAGAAAACTGGCAGTATTAAAAATTTCGGACTGGCAAAAAAGTTTGCAAATCACAGCCCAGCCTCCTAATTTACACTCTGCCTATCTGGCATTCAGCACAATTTTTATTATTATTATACTGTGATAAGCGGTTTTATAGTAATTATCTAGCTGGATGCTCGATATACTTTCATGTTAATTTTAAAATATACATTTAAACTCCAACGAATTATTGGCTAAGCTAATTTCTGTGCATTTTTGAAATATTTCATGTTTTTTTATATTTTTTGAATTGTAATAAACTTACTAAAAATGTTACGATATGTTTATTACTTCAAACGATTATTGGCCATAAGTTTAAAATTCTGAATATTTTTGAAATCTTTCATTTTTTTATTCTTTGTATTGCGATACACTTACTAAAAAATGCCAACATCGTGGTGGCATTACGGTCGTTTCTAATGCCATCAGGTCCTTGAAATATTAGGTCACTGAGTGTTCTTGCACTAGGTCTGGAGCGACTTTCGATCATATAAACTCCGTCTGTATAAAAACTTTGAATCAGTCGATGAAGTCGTGTGCCTGAATATTCATTAAAACTTAAACTTGAGCATAATAAAACATTTAAAAACTATGCAATTTTATTCAATTAGTTCATTTTTTCATTGGTTCGCCTTGTTAATGCAATATATTGTTTAGAGTTTTATATAATCTTTCATAAAATAAAATCATGGTGATAATGAACAAAATTTAAAAAATCACTTTAAATTCAATTGAGTAGAAACTTCAAACTGGGTCATATGTGTTATTCAGTCAAAAAACCTGATATGTTGAGTTTTAAAATGCACGTCTCCACTTGATTAATCAGTTTAATTAAACAGTAATTTGTGTAGTGTATTTACCTGCTGCTCCCCAATTGGGATGCGCTAAATTATTGTACCAACCATCAAATCTTTGAAATTCTTGAAATTGTGGAATACCTAGAAATGTGGTCAAAAATAAACAGTTTTGAACAAAAATTTAATTATAAAACTATGTAAAAATTCATTATTCTATGTTCTTAACAGCTTTATATAGCATGTTCCTGATAAAGTAGGGCACCGCTTGTTTAATTAAGTCTTACACGACAGTTTATGTATGGGCCACAATTTTGCTTGCGGCTACGAGAGGTTTTTACAACTGGATGATCGTAATTTATTACTAAAACTATGTTTCTATAGAAAAATAAAATTATACTATAAAATCAGGGAAGAGCGCGTTCCCTTATATTAAATGGGTTAAGTCACTGCGCGGTTAACCGTTGTTGATGGCGTCATCGAAAAGGCCTATTTCATAAAGATTTATGTAATTGTAAATTAATAAACGCATTTAATTTCTTCTTATTTTATTAATTAAAAAATACGTACGTAACTGTGGAATTTACGGAATTTACAGAGATGTAATTTCTTAAATTCTAAACGCAATTTTATTAATATACTTTTTAATTAAAAATACAAAAGAAAAATATGCGTTCATTAATTTACAGCGGTAAATTAATTACATGCAATCTTTATGAAATAGGCCCCAGAACTAAACAATTCGGTGTCATTCCTCAGCTTGTGCCTGCTATTAAAAAGGCCAAACAATTTCTCTTATTGCGGTAAAGTCATAGATGGGCAAACACTGCCTAGAAAGTAGCAGTGTTTGTGCGCATATCAGGAAAATTTTAACTGATATGCCTCTCACGAAGGCAGACGCGTGCTACTATGGGAAAGTCGGTTAGCGGGGTGTAACGAACGTCCCTAAAATGAAATTTCTACGCCCACAAAAAGTTTCCTAGCGGAATTTACTTTAGATTCTATATAATTTTTGCAATAATTTTTATACATATAAAACTAAAAAAAACATTCACACTCAGCATTTGTTTCTTGGATTTCGTGAAGGCTGTACAATTAAAACTGCCCAGAAAAACCTATTTAATTTGATAATGTTTAATCTATTGAAAATCGTTACTCTTTTAGGTTTATAAATATTTCGGAGACTTTAAATTATTTAAGCGTGTTATATTTAGTGTGTTAGGTATTTAATCAAATGGATGACTGAAACCCACTGCCTGTACTCTCTATTTTTTCCGAAAAAATGTGATTGCCACTAGTCTTTCAATGATCAGCTCACCAACCCTTTAGTGATAACTTTCCAGTCTCAAATTGCAATGAATCTCTCAAAGTTCCTGCATTATTTTTTGATTTTCCGTTCGGTTTTTCTCACATCTCAAGGTAAAATTAAAAAATTTATTTGAAGTAATTATCTAAACATAAACATACGAACACATTTTTAGTTATCATAGTTTGAGTTACGAAAACCGCTTTATAGTAGCTCCACAAGAACTTGTTTTGTGGATTTTACCCTTTTTTATTTAAATCACTGGAATTTTTCAATTAAGACATGAAACCCCATAAAAAATTACAATAAAATAGATTCATAAACATTTTTTTACATAAACACTCAACACATAATCCAAATAATTTTTTATTATATTACGAAAATAAATACTTTAAATTTGTATGGGAAATAATTTTTTAAATTAGAAATGCAACTTATTTCAAAACATTTTGTTAATTGTAAGTTATAGTTTTGAGTTGCATCTTCCAAAAAGTAAAAAAATTTTAATGGTAGTTTAATTAGTAGTTTTAATTTTTAATCTCTGTCGCCGTGTGTTGCACATAGCTTATGATGTTTTGCTACGTTTTACCTTAAAATGCACATTAAAATGCAATTAAATTAAATTAAATTAAATTAAAATGCATCTGCGTACGCATTTTGTAATATATAATTC
>JASAMX010007458.1:0-12412 GCA_030248175.1 Microlaimidae sp. YZB2_3 | reverse complement strand
CGTCTAACTGAGGAATAAAAAGGATAAAACAACCCGTAATCTGAATCCCACAATGTAATTTACTATTTTAATAATTTTATAAATGCCAAAAAATTTTAATTAAAGATGAGAAAAATACTTCAGTTGGACCTGTAAGATTTTTTCTGAGAATGTAACTGCAATAAGAAATAGTTTTTCCGATTATTGAAACACGATCGGAAAGTTTAATCGAATTTGATGTAATTTGGATTTCATATCGATGGTGACTCAAATATTTTAAAACTTTTCAATTTTTTTTCGTATTGGTTATTTTATTTTAATTTTGATGGTTTTTTTTATATAAAGACGGTGATTGATTACCGTCGAGATTTATTCCAACGAGAATTTATTTTAAAATTTTGTTTTCGTTGAACAAAAAAAATTTATATTCCGATCTTATGCGAAAACTATTTAAGGATTATATTATTATTATCTTTTGTGGTTTTCCGTCTACCTAAAAACGGAAATGGAGCGTCAGACAAGTAATATCTTTAAAAATATTTCAACAAACCTCTTGTCAGGCGTCAGGATAATTGATAAAATAAAAATAAAATGTATAAAAATGAAATTTAGCATAAAAACTTTAGAAAACGACAAAAAATATATTTATTAATGATAATTTTAAAATAAATATTTGTAATGAAAAATTCTTAGAACTATTTTAAAACTATTTTATTTTATAACTATCTTAGAACTATTTTAACAGCGAAAATTATAATTTACCAAAAATTGATTTTAAAAGCTGTCAAAGTCAGAAAATTAAAAAGGAACAAAAAATAAGTAGGTTAACTGAAGTTTTTTCTTGCTCTCTAATCGAGCCAAGATTTGGTCTAAAAACCAAACGACAGATATTTTTTTTACTGCAAAATTTAAAAATTTCTGGTACACACAAAGATCAGTGGATGTTTAAAGTTTTCTTTTTATAGTGGCCGAAATTAAGGCGCGAGCCATTAACTTCGGCCACCTAGAAAAAACTGGCTATAACTATAGCCAAAACGAACATACCAATTTTTAAAAGTTGCAAGTTTATCCTTAGGTATTGTTCTTGGCTTAAAAAATAGAGACCGAGACCCTACTGAGTTCTCGAGACCCTACTGTACATTTAAATTTCCGTCATTTTTCTTTATAAAAAATATATAAAAAATAAAATTTGTATAATTATAGGCAAATCTAACATGGCTGAACTTGATGAGCTATGTAGTATTGAATCTACTATTTAATAACAAAACAATTTTTTTAAAAGTTAAAGTTGACTAACTTTTGAATGGACGTACCTAGCATAAAAAAATTGTTTTTTGCGGCTATATCGTCGTTACTACGGCAAAATGAGCCACAATTTGTATAAAATACATGTGACTGTAACTGATTTTAGCTTTGAGATTCGAGCAGGAAACAAAACAAAACCTATCTTTTTTGCAGTGTATTAATTTGGCAAAAAATCGCTAAAACTGCGCACTTTTAACGCACCATAAAAAAAATTTGAGCGAGCCGATTTCGCTCAAACTTTGAGAAAAACTTTAAAAAGTATGTTTTAACAGCATACCGACGGGTGTTTCTTATCTCGTACTAATAAAAAAAGTTTGGTTTTTTTTGGGCCAGGTTTTTTGGACGGCATTGGCCGCAGTGAGAAATTCAAAGAAAAAAATTTTTTCTAACCTTTTTAAAAGATAGCCAAAAATCTGAACTATGCTCGGATATGTGTTCCGTACACATTCTACCTTGCGTTATGGAGATATGACTATTCAAAGTTTGAGTTTTGTCGCCAGTTCGCATCATTTTTGTATAGACAGTACTCTCTAAAAAGTGGCCCTAAAAAATTCGTTCAAAAAAAAGTCGTAAATCACATTTTGATTAAATTAACGAAATAAGTAGGTTAGAAAAGTGTTGCTATAATATTAATTGATTGAACGAAAAAATTCGTAAAATTAACTTAGAAAAATCTCGTTAAAATTGATAATTGCTCTTTACATATTAAACATACAGTTTTGTCTCGTGCGGCGGTTTTTTTTATAATTAGGTTTACCACTAGTTTTGTTTGACTATCTATATAAATATATTCTACGAAAATAATCAAATCCTATGTGTAACTGAAGTCAAATTCTTTCAACCTTCATTGTTTTGTTTTATGTTTATTAATAACAAATATAATTGTTTTAAAACAAAAAATAAGGTTCGACCAATTTAATCCGACTTTTTTTAAAGTTTAAATATTTACCACGGGACGTTTCCTTTGATTTTGTTCTAAATATACCAAGCTTGTGAGGATATTTTGTTGGAAATATTGGAAATCCTTCGCTATTGTTAAAACAAAATTTGTTTGCAAAGAAAAAACTCCAAAGACGCTGATGATTTCTATGGAATTAAAATGGCAGAAATTGCTTGTGTATGCACTGACTTTAAATCCTTTGTTTGAAGTGTGTAAAATTTTCTGCTATGGATTTTAAGTTTTTGCAACACTTATTTATTTTTTTTAAATGTGAAATCTGCACTTTCGTTTACAAAACAAATAAAGGAAGGACAGACTAAGGTAAGAAATGTTTTGTCTTTTAATTAAAACAATCTTATATTTGAAAAGTAACCATAAATCACTTTTTTCTTCACCCTTAAAATGGTTAAATAAGAAAAAATATAAAAAAATGTTTGGCCGAAAAAGGACTTTTCTTCTCGCCATCGCGCTGAAACTAAAATAAAAGTAAAATTTGGAAGTTAAAACTATTGTTTTGAATTTTGAATTTATTATGCTTGTTAAGTATTATAAATTCTTGCTTCATGTAAACCTATTCTATGCATCCTTTAACCGGAGTTTTATCGGAAAAAAATTATTGTAAGACGGGAGTTTCACTAATTTTTTATTAAGCCTTTAATAAATAAAAAAATCGTAAAAGTTACTAATTAAGTGAGCGGATCCTTTCCCGTTAAAAAATTCGTAGAAACTTACTAATTTCTACGTTATATTAACCAATCACTTTTAAGAGAGTAGTATTTTATTAGACGACAATTTATAAACTTAAAACTCCTACGAGCTGCTGATTTATTAATGTCGTATGTAAGAATATCAAACCCGACCCATAGGGGTCTTGCTTAAGACATGTGTTTCGCTTACAAGCTTATTAGGGAAAAATGTTTAATGTTCTTTTGTTTAAATAGATTTAACGGCCAGTGTAAGACACTGTATGAACAGCAGCGGACAAATTTTTTACACCGCTTGTGGGAAACAAATACCGCGCGAAATAGAGTTGGAATGTAGATTATTTAAGACGGAAAATTTGTTGCTTAGGTACAGGAACTGAAAACTGACAGGATTTAAACGGGACAGTTGGCGTCTCAAGTACTTTTACAAGCAGGAAGTGGTAGGTCGTTGCTAGAGCAGGAAAAACTGTAGACACACGAGTTAAGGGAAACTGGCACGGTTAGAATCTGAGGTGCTTTTACATGCAAAAAAAGGAACGCTGCTAGGGTAGGAAAACTGTAGATTTTCTCACACGAGTACAGCAAGATCCGGACGCCAAAGGCCAAAACCTACCCCAAAAATGACAGGAGAGGGGTTAGGTTAGGTTTTTCTTAACTTAGGTTTGGCTTAGGCTTAGGTTTAGCTTACTTAGGTTTAGCTTACTTAGCTTATTTTACTTAGGTTGATGATGATGCAAATGACATGATCGCATGATGGTGCAAATCGTGTGAAACAGATTTTTTCACGTCAATTTTAAGGTGGTCAAAATTAACGAAATATTAGGCTGCGCAGTTAGTTAAATGTTGTGCAAAGTACTTTCGAAGAAAATATCAAAACATGAAAATTAACAATTTTTAGCCTTAAATAGAGATTATTTTAAGATTATATATTGATTCGTTCTAAATTGAATGCTGTTTAAACACAAAGCAAAAATCCAGAAAATTAAAAAAAATTCATTTTTGTATGAAAGTGTTGATAATGAAGAATAAACCAGTTGAATGTGCACCGCCAAATCTGCCGCCAAAATACCGCCAAACCACCGCCATTTAAAAACTAAGGTTTTAACTCAGTTATAAGTAATTAAATAATGTTAATCTCATATTTACATTTTTAAACAATTTTTATAGTACAAAAAACTGTTAATCTTTTTTTTTATTCTACAAAAAAATTGAAAACAAAACAGAGTTGTTTTTTTTCACGGAGATCTCCTTTTTTGAAAGTACCTGAGCAGACTATAGCCTACTGCGCCGTGCCTATTTCGCTTCAGCAGCATAGCAATTAATATAAAAGCAGTTACCAACTTTCAGCGCGCAATATAGGCTAACTCGGTTTTTTTCGACTTCGTTTCCTTGACTTTTTATTTGACAATAAGTTCCTAAGCCTAAGCGAAGCCTTAAAAACAACCTAAACTTTAACAAATAGCTGCGCGAAGAAAGTTTATAAAAGCAATATAAAAGCATTACCCTCGCGTCCAGTACCCTCGTGTCCAATACCCTCGTGTCTTAGAATCTATCATATATATCATATATATCAATATCATATATTTAGAGATCAATCAAGGTACTTATTTGTCCAATTGCTTTTTTATTTTAATTTGTAAATATCATTAAAGTGGCTGCGATTCAGCATAAATGAGGACATTTTAAATATCTTCTGCTTATTCCTTGTTAATAGTATATTTTTGTAATATCGTGGTAGTCTCTTATTTTTATTTAGTAAATTAAATTCACAAAGTTAAATTTATACACTTGTTTCTAACAAAATTAGAATTTTAAGCGTAAATAAATAAGGCAAGATTACAAAAATAACTTAATTGTATTAATCACAGCAATTTTTTTTAAAAAAAAGTTGAAACTCGCTCAAAGCTTCTTTACAACTATCCGCTTAAAGATTTTTTTCATCCAGATTTTCTAGAAGCTAATTGTATAGCTATTAATAACAATAAAGTAGCGAATTTATTTAGTTGTTGTATTTGGTTCGCATATAAGTGAAATCAAGAATAAATCTTTAATGGTCGGTGTCAGTCAAACATTTTACGCAAATTCATACTGGTTACACCAATTTAGTTCCAGATTACGATCAGTTTAGGTTTCGACAGATGATGTTTGATTGATTTAATCTAAGCTTAATAATATTATGCTGTTTTAGTGCTAATATACATAGCTTTCCACTATATAAAATCCCGTCCAGGCCATCTTGAAATTTTTGGCAATGATAATTCCACAGTTTCAATAGCAAATTAAAATCGCTTCTGTTCGTTTAAAAGTCATTGTCACTACAGTCTGAAGCGACGAATACGCTCTGATTGCGAAATTCTCTAAAAAAAAATTGGAAAAAAATTATCAAAATATATATAAAAATATAAAAAAATTTTATGTTTGGCGTAAAAAATGGTTTTATTTTACCAATATCGCAAAACTTTAGTATAGGCACCTTGCACTGAACTCGGTTTATACATGAAGTATGCAATATACATAAGCGTCACCATAATGGATAATTACCGTATCTCCTACTTATCTTTCGTAGTATGCAGATCAAACGATTGAAATTTCGCGCGCTTTCGATCGGCTGATCTGCATACTACGAAAGATAAGTAGGAGATACGGTAATTATCCATTATGGTGACGCTTATGTATATTGCATACTTCATGTATAAACGGAGTTCCAGTGCAAGGTGCCTATAATTTAAAAATACACATATGTTAATAATGTTCATTCCACTACATATCATGCCCCCGTCGTCGAAAGCGCGAATTTTTCTGTAGCTCTAAAAAGCGCTAATTAAGTTTTTAATTTAAAGCCTATTTAACCTTAAAATTAATTTAAAACATTTTAGCTGTTTTTTTAAAGTTTACTAAGGTTTTAAATAAGGGTTTAAACCGCTTATTTTTCACACAAACTCAGTTTTTTTTGTTAATATTTAGAAAATTTTCACAAAATAGAACGGAGTTTTGTAGCTCCAAAAGAACTTTCTGAAGCTGTGAACACCAGAAATACACTCTGGAGTTCTGAAATTCCGAGCTACGGTACCATTAATATTTTATATTTTATCATTTTTAAGGCACCTTTTTTTAAAGTGCGGTGCGGAGTCAAACTTTTTGTCTTCGATTTTGATAATTTTTTTGTGAAAACCGTACGCATGCCCCCAATAACTCACAAAAATTTTTTCAACAAAATATGCCCAGTGGTTGAGGATTTGTGACCCCCAAAAATGGCTTTTTCGGCAATTCTGTGCGTGAAAGATTGCTTAATGGGTATAATGATTTATGTTACAAATTACCACTCAAAGAAAGCGGCTACTTTCTACTTTATTTTGATACCTTGATTGTTAAGATTCTTGCAGCATTTGTTAAAATATTGCGCTTCCCGTACAAAAAACCCGCGATTTTTTCGTTAAAAACACCAAACGACGGCAGTGATTTTATAAAGTTTGCCTAACCTTTCTTTCCTGCACTTCGTGTTTTTAGCGAAAAAAATGAGGTTTTTCTGTACGAGAAACGCAATATTTCGACAAATACTGCACCAATTGTAGCGATAAAGTTATCAAATTAAAGTAGAAAGTAGCCGCTTTCTTTAAGTGCATAATTTATAACTTAAATTGTTGTACTCATTGATCAATTTTTCACGCACAAAATTGTCGAAAAAGGCAATTTTTGGGGTCATAACTCCTGAACCACTGGAGATATTTCGTTTGAAAAATTTTTGTGGGCTATTGGGGGCATGGGTAAGGTTTTGACAAAAAAAATAATCAAAAGTGACGACAAAAAGTTTGACTTGGTACCGCACCTTTAAGTAATGCCTCGTTTTTATTTTAAGTAACGCTCCTCCTAGTTTAAATAAAACCCACTGATAAATACGTGAACTGAATATCGTTAATTTTGAAACCAATTCCAGGATCTTTATAAGTCAATCTGCAGTTAAGCATATAAAAATAAAACAAAAACACATTTTGATTGGTCAAGATTGCAAATAAATGTATAAATAAAAAAAAACTTGCCTAAGATGTTTGACAGTTGGTTTTCTCGGGGAAGAATCTGCGTCGGCCAAGTCCTCTCCATCTCCAATAAAATAGTGCTCTGGATAGTCCATATGAAAGAAAACCCTGAGCACCAAAATTATCAACAACGAAAACCACGTCAACGTTGCAAGCCAGGAAAAAACCTTTAAAATATATTAATATATGTTATTTTAATAGGTATGGCTTTTAAAACTTGTTTTATAGATTCGAGGCAGGTAGGAAGCAGCGAAATCTGCCACAGAGCTACATTGAAAGCAGAATGGAGGCAGATAAGATGCAGCAAAAATGTTTTGGAGGCAGGTAGCAAGTAAGGTGGAGGCTGGAGAAAATGCCTCGTGGGCAGGTAGGAGCTTGGTAGCAAACAACATGGTAAGAACGGTCGCAACAAGAACACTCTTTTAAAACCTATTTTAGTTTCAAAACTTTTTCACAAATCGCACATTTATTCAAATAGATGTCGCTCAAAATTAGGAAACAGCGGATTAGATTTGTTGGTAAAAACTTTGGCAATTATGAAAAAATCAAAAATAAGTAAATGAAGGTAAAAACGATTTTTTTTACTTTGTGACATTTAAGAATTGCCCCACCCGGGATGTAAAATAAGGTAAACTTGCTTCCCCTGCCCTTCCATCTATGTAATTATGTTTTAGTGATTATAGCAAAAAAGTGAATATTATAGTTTTTTATTTTTTTTATTGTCGTTACAATTATTTTATCTTATCTTAATCTTGCATTTATCATATCTTATTTTAATCAGTTTATTCTGTCCCAAAATAAACATTCATACATCAAAATTTGGCCGCATTAAAAATTCTTACGTTATTGCACACAAAAAATCGCTATTATTTTTTAAAGATTAAAATGGTTCTATAAACACATCGTAGTTAAACCGCTTATTTTTTCATTTAACATGTAAGTTCCGGCATCCTGCGCGATAATAAATAAAAAAAAACCGCACTTCACTATTTAATTACAGTAAATATCGTGGTGGGTGGGATATACTTATATGATGAGCGGTTTAATTACGACGCGTCAATAAAAAATAGCGGCAGCAAGATTCTTAAATTTGATCATTCATTAAAAGGTAAACTCTAAATTTCACCGACTCCGATTTGTCCAAAATGTACGATAGTTTATTTTAATTATTTAAATTATGAAAATATTAGTCAAAATTATTTAAATAAGGTATTATTTCCGCAATATAGCATCAGATTAATCAGATTTTGGGTTGTACTTTTTAAACGTTTCAAAATCTATGTACAAAAATTTTTCAAAAAATTATTTTACTCTATAAAATTTTATATATTTTTGCGCAGGATTTTGAGTTTGTTTTTTAAAGACTTAACGAGTCTAAAAGCAACTAGCTTGATTATAGTTTTGGTCGTGTTCTGTTAATGTTTTATACAATTAAAAACCTTTTACTATATAAATATTTAAACAACAAACGTTCCGATTTTATACTATGAATTTTAAACACCTTTTAAAAACCACAACTATGACCTCCAAGCCTTAATCTCAACCGTAATTTCAAAAGAAAAATTTTTAGTCAAATATAACAAAACAAAATTTTAAAGTACAACATACATTAGTTTTGTATAATTCGTGGAGTTTTTATGCTAAAATAATACTTATGAAGATTACTAATTTCGTTTGATAAATTAATTATATTATATTTCATTTATTTTGTTTTTAAACATAAACTAAAGCTTTTATATTCTAATACGAATAAAAATTAATAATTTTTGAGGAATTTGCTTGCTAAACAAATATTTACATGACCAATAAAAAAGCTCTCAAATTGTTTTTTTTGCGTTTTTTTTTTGTCAAATTCGCCTAAATTGCGCATTAATACACAATTCGTAGAATTTTAAAGCAAACAATCGGAATCGCCAGAATTAAGGCGAATTAGTTCAAATTAGTTCAAACCAGAATTAGTTCAAACCGGAGTGTAAAGTGACAAGTGACAACGGGTTCACACCGCGGCAACAAAAGTTATGTAACAATATCGTCGTTACTACGGCAAAATGAGCCACAGTTCGTACAAAATATATACGACTGTGACTTATTTTAATCTGAATCATTATTTTATAAATTACAGAATGAGTCACATTCACCGGATCCCAATGACAGTGGCTCATTTTGCGCTAAATGCGGAAATAATACCTTATTTAAAAGAATTTGATGATATTTTCATAATTAAATAATTAAAATAATGTTATTGTACATTTTGGACAAATCGGAGTCGGTGAAATTTAGAGTTTACCTTTTAATGAATGATCAAATTTAAGTATTGCTGCCGCTATTTTTTATCTAGATGTGTTGGTAATCAAACCGCTCATCATATAAGTATATCCCACCCACCACGATATTTACTGTAATCGCAGTGAAGTGCGGTTTTTTTTTTATTTATTATCGCGCAGGATGCTGGTAACTTACATGTTAAATGAAAAAATAAGCGGTTTAACTACGAAGTGTTTATAGAACCATTTTAATCTTTAAAAAATAATAGCGATTTTTTGTGTGCAATAACGTAAAGAATTTTTTAATGCGGCCAAATTTTGATGTATGAATGTTTATTTTGGGACAGAATAAACTTATTAAAAAAATTATATAAATGAAAGTATTAAGATAAGATAAAATAATTGTAACGACAATAAAAAAATAAAAAACTATAATATTCAATTTTTTGCTATAAATCACTAAAACATAATTACATAGATGGAAGGGCAAGGGAATCAGTTTACTTATTTATATTCGGGTGGGGCAATTCTAACGTTACAAAGTAAAAAAATTGTTTTTACCTTCATCTACTTATTTTTTTGATTTTTTCATAATTGCCAAAAGTTTTTACCAAAAAAAAGCAAATTTAATCCGCTGTTTCCTAAATTTTGAGCGACATCTATTTGAATAAATGTGCGATTTGTGAAAAAGTTTTGAAACGAAATAGGTTTTAAAAGAGTGTTCTTGTTGCGACCTGTTCTTGACCATGTTGGTCCTTACGAACCCCCTACCTGCCCATTAGGCAATTTTTCAGCCTCCACCTTACTTGCTACCTGCCTCCAAAACATTTTTGCTGCATCTTATCTGCCTCCATTCTGCTTTCAATGTAGCTCTGTGGCAGATTTCGCTGCTTCCTACCTGCCTCGAATCTATAAAACAAGTTTTAAAAGCCATACCTATTAAAATAACATATATTAATATATTTAAAGGTTTTTTCCTGGCTTGCAACGTTGACGTGGTTTTCGTTGTTGATAATTTTGGTGCTCAGGGTTTTCTTTCATATGGACTATCCAGAGCACTATTTTATTGGAGATGGAGAGGACTTGGCCGACGCAGATTCTTTCTGAGAAACCCAACTGTCAAACACTTAGGCAAGTTTTTTTTATTTATACATTTATTTGCAATCTTGACCAATCAATATGCGTTTTTGTTTTATTTTTATACGCTTAATTGCAGATATCGACTAATAAAGATCCTAAATTGGTTTTAAAATTAACGATATTCGGTTCACGTATTTATCAGTGGGTTTTATTTAAACGAGGAGGAGCGTTACTTAAAATAAAACGAGGCATTACTTAAAGGTGCGGATACCTACTCAAACTTTTTGTCGTCACTTTTGATTATTTTTTTTTTTCAAAACCTTATCCATGCTCCCAAGCCTACAAAAATTTTTCAAACCAAAATAAATTCAGTGGTTCAGGAGAGTTATAATGCTGAAAAATTCTTTTTATGACAATTTTGTGAAAAATCTAATATTAATGAAACAACAATTTAAGTTATAAATTATGCAATTAAGAAAGCGGCTACTTTTGACTTTAATTTGATAACTTTATCGCTACAATATGGTGCAGTATTTGTCTAAATATTGCGTTTCCCGATAATAAAACCTCATTTTTTTTGCAAAAAATACTAAAAGCGGCAGGAAAAGAAAGGTTAGGCAAACTTCATAAAATCACTGCCGTCGTTTGGTGTTTTTAACGAAAAAGTCGCGGGTTTTTTTTGTACGGAAGCGCAAATATATTTAGCAAATGCTGCAAGTATGTTAACAATCAAGGTATCAAATAAGTAGAAAGTAGCCGCTTTCTTTGAGTGGTAATTTGTAACATAAATCATTATACCCATTAAGCAATCTTTCACGCACAGAAATTGCCGAAAAGGCCATTTTTGGGTCACTCGGAACCACTTGGCATTATTTTGGGCCCAAAGAAATTTTTGCGAGTTATTGGGGCATGCGTACGGTTTTCACAAAAAAATTATCAAAATCGAAGACAAAAAGTTTGACTCCGCACGGCACTTTAAAAAAAGGTGCCTTAAAAATGATAAATATAAAATATTAATGGTACCGTAGCTTGGAGTTTCAGAACTCTAGAGTGTAGCTTTGGTGTTCACAGCTTCAGAAAGTTCTTTTGGAGCCACAAAATTCCGTTTATTTTGTGAAATTTTCAAATATTAACAAAAAAAACTGAGTTTGTGTGAAAAATAAGCGGAATTTAAACACTTATTTAAAACCTTAGTAAACTTTAAAAAAACAGCTAAAATGTTTTAAATTAATTTTAAGGTTAAATAGGTTTTAAATTAAAAACTTACTTAGCGCTTTTTAGAGCTACAGAAAAATTCGCGCTTCTAAACTGACGGGGGCATGATATGTAGTGGAATGAACATTATTAACATATGTGTATTTTTAAATTATAGGCACCTTGCACTGGAACTCCGTTTACACATGAAGTATGCACTATACATAAGCGTCACCATAATGGATAATTACCGTACCCCACTTATCTTTTGTAGTATGCAGATCAGCTGATCGAAAGCGCGCGAAGTTTCAATCGTTTGATCTGCATACTACGAAAGATAAGTAGGAGATACGGTAATTATCCATTATGGTGACGCTTATGTATATTGCATACTTCATGTATAAACCGAGTTCAGTGCAAGGTGCCTATACTAAAGTTTTGCGATATTGGTAAAATAAAACTATTTTTTACGCCAAACATAAATTTTTTTTATATTTTTATATATATTTTGATAGTTTTTTCCAATTTTTTTTTAGAGAATTTACGCAATCAGAGACGCATTCGTTGCTTCAGACTGTAGTGACAATGACTTTTAAACTAACAGAAGCGATTTTAATTTGCTATCTAAAGCTGTGGAGTCATCATTGCCAAAATTTTTTAGATGGCGTGGGATGGATCTTTATATAGTGGAAAGCTATGTATATTAGCACTAAAACAGCATAATATTATTAAGCTTAGGACTAAATCAATCAAACATCATCTGTTGAAACCAGAACTGATCGTAATCTGGAACTAAATTGGTGTAACCAGTATGAATTTGTGTAAACGTTTTGAAATATTACACCGACCAGTTAAAGATTTATTCTTGATTTGACGTAGCAATAGATACGTAACTTGACGAAGTAATGACAT
>JASAMX010007457.1:57500-62783 GCA_030248175.1 Microlaimidae sp. YZB2_3 | reverse complement strand
ATTGCTTAATGCGAAGATTGTGTTATTAGAAACCGCTCATATTTAGATCCAAAAACGAACAGTAACATTGATGTAGACGCCTAAGTGTCTCTATCTATAAAACAAAAATATCAAAGGAAGTCTCGTGAGAATATCTTAATTGGTGATGTTCCTTGGAGTTGGAGCTCCATTTTTATCCCCGGAGCTCCACCTGGTTTAGTACTATATAGTTTTATGAAATAATTAAGGAGGATGCCATGATTGTTTTATCAGAATTTAATGAAGCTACTTTTTTCAAAAGTTATTAAAAACAGTAAAGAAAATCCTAAATATGAAAATAAAAGAATGGGAAACATAATACCTTTTCTAAAAATCGCTGATTTAAGGGAAGAAGTTCGCTCGAGAGCTAGAGCTTAAGCTCTAATTTCAGAGCTCCAAAGCATGTTATTAGTGAGGATTGTCAATAATCTTAATTTCAATTATATTTGATATCCACTATTTCTTTATAGCGTGTGTTTTCTTCGCGGGGATTTGGCTAGTCAAAGTATGTGCGAAAAGGCTAAATTTCGTCGTTTGTGTCGATAAAAATGTAATGATGTGAAGAAAAAAAAACCACCGACCACAAACCGACCAAAAAAAAATTACAAAATTTAGCTTTGCTGTCCATACTTTTTAAAAAAGTCGCATCCCCGCGAAGACAACACACGCTATAGAGAAATAGTGGATACATATAAGACACTGAAACTCATTGCCGAAAACCGTTGTCAATGCTACAACCCTATAAAAAAAGTTTTAAAACTCTGATTAATAAGGTCGGTTTTGAAGAGTTTCTCAAATTTGATAGATACATAATATAAGTAGCCATAGCGGCTCTTTGTGTTCTCTCCCTTTATTATACAATGTAGTTTTTCAATATTTTACTATTTGGGATATTTTGTGTAGTTTTTCTAATGAATTTTAGTAGTAATAACATGTAAATTATTAATGATCCTAACACCATGGCTCATTAAACCAAACGATTTTCGTAAAAAACTAACCTATGTATTCATGTTATTTTATTTTGTGATTAAATATGTAAATAAATCTCTTTTTTATATACCAATGCTGCTTTGCGTTTTAAGTATAAATAAAGGTTTTTCAATTCAATTTCAATTCAAGAAGTAAGTGAGTGTTAATAAATGTCCTTCTATGACGTTGCTGATGGATTTTTTGACATTAAACTAAAACAATTAAAAACTATATGCTTCCAAACGGCTGGATGATACATCATGTATAATTAAAGTTTATAATTTATTTATTGATTAAAAAAATTTAATCAGTTATTAATTTACCTTTTAATAAAATTATTCATTTTGTGGTGAAGAATAGATTTCTTTGTTTTTCGGTTCAGCTGTTTCACGAATATTTAATAAATTTTTCTTTCCACAATCCCAAGTTTTTTATTCTAAAACATACAATTTGTATTTAATGATGACCGAAAAAAAAATTTTGAACCATCTGCACTCAAGAACTAACACTTTTTGGTCAACAAATTATCCCAGTAAAATGTTAATAAACGGCCGGAATTTTAGCTTCTTTCTAACACCTTTATTGCTTTTGAAAAATTATTTGTAGATTTTAGTTTTCAACCACAAGTACATGGAGAAAAAACCAAAACCGTTTAATCAAAGCCTGTGATACGTTGATCTAAGACGCACCCCTTTTAATCGTTACTACGGCAAAATGAGCCATAGTTATTATAATATACACGTGACTGTGACTTATTTTATACGTAATAGTGTCGTGTTTAAAATTTAAAATAAGTCACAGCCGCATATGTTTTATACATATTGTTGCTCATTTTGTCGTAGTAACGACGTTTTGTGTTTTATTGACTTATATAATGCGAGGAAGTTCGATCTATCTCTGTTTTCAAAATTCAAAAGTCTTAAAATTTACTTATGCATAACATTGCCGGATTAATATTTACCTTCACTTTAAAGCTTACCCAACGATATTTCAGCATATTATTTGTTTTAGGCTAAAATACTAGTACTTATCGCAATAAAAAACAATAGTATAGTATGCCAATCCTAGAAAATAAAATTGGGATTTTTAAAACGGATTTTGTGTGTTTTTTTTTTTAATTTCCTTAAAATTTTATTTTAAATAAAATTTTTATTGAATATTAATGAGTGTTGAAATTTTATATAATGTTCTTGTTTCTTGCTATAAATTTCCGCTGCCTATTTTTTCAGTGATAAAAATGATTTTTATTAAGTGGATTAGTTAAAAATTTATTTTTGAAAATTTTAAAAATTTTCTACAAAAACCCAGCAATTTTCGACTCTATTCGCTTAAGCTTGACTTTGACTTTTCATTTTATCCGTTCACAAAAATCAATTTAAAAAAATTGCAGTTAAAAAATTTAATAAGCACCTTTTAAAGCTATTTTCTTTGATTCAACAAAAAGTTTTTTTAAGATGATTTTTGAAAAAACTGTTGGAAATCTGAATTCTATTTGTTTTTTTGGGGATTTGTTATTAATATTTTTTAAGGTTTTTATATACTAGAAGTACTAATTTTTATATTTTTTTATATACGTTATTTAAACTTGCAAATTACAATCAAGCTGCAGTCGAAATAAAGTTGAAGATAACTACTTTCTTTTTTTATACTTTAAAACAAATTTGGTTAAATTTAGCTTTTGGCTGGGGACTTTTACCCCGCACCCACAAAAGGTGGTTGCCTGGCGGATCCTTAAGCGATTTCCTTTGGAGCTGACTCTTGGAACAGAGTGATCAAAACGAATCTCGAGAATGAGTCTGTATCGGAAATAATTTACTCTGGCGGGGATACTTCTTTTTTGATATATTTTAGAAAGTTATTTTTAACCACTATTGTGTAAAAAATTTAAGCAAGACAAAACGGCAAAAACTTAATTAATTTTTAAAAACACAAAACGTTAAAATGTTTTACAATTAATAATAATAATCCATGTCTTTGTTTTGTTTAGCGACCGTGATCGGTTCGCATTACTGTTATTACTTTTTTGTTATTGAATAATTTCCAGAATAAACTTTGATTGATTGATTATAAATTACCACTGTCATCAATAAATCTTTTGTTAACTATCGAAAAAAAAATCAAAATAATTAATGTGTATCTATAATAACCTGAAATATACCTTAATATAGCTTAAGCTTTTTCCAGGCCTAATTGTTCTGCAGTTCGCATTTTTTATAACGTTTTATTATTATTATTATTATTATTATTAAATTATTGCTAAAAATACTTACTACTAAAATGGGGAAGAATTTAAACTTACAAATTCTAACTATTTTCATTTGTCAATCATAGAGACTTGTGTTTTGACAATTTCTATTGATTTATTTCACTTTTTCATTAAATTTCTTGCTAGAATTTATAGTTATACTTTTAATATACAAAATCAAAAAAGCGTATATTGTGTTATTGTTGCAGTTTGATTAAAATAAAACAAATATATGAGTTTAATTTTTTCTTTTTTACTTTATTGGTGAATTAAAAAACCTAAATATTTTCAGAAGTTGTAAGGCTGTCTTAAAATTGCGAGGTAAGCGAAGTAACAAAATGTTTGAATTGGCTAGTTTTTTTCAAGTTTTCATTTAGAGCAGTTCTTTAACCTTATGTCCTTTGCTATACTAGTCTGTCGCCCATAAGCGAAGCGGTTTTATTAGTTTTAAAACATAGTCGTTTAAAAGAGGAGCTATTTTTAAAAAAATCTTCTGATTCGGTGTTTGTTTAAAAACTGTTTCAAATATCTGTTTTTTATGTTTTGATAAATTGTTGTTTTGAAACTAGAATAATTTTTAACGAGAATTTTTTATTTGTTCTGGCGTTTAAAAACGGTCTACACTTCTTAACCTGGCGCTAAGGAGCAGCTCTTGAACCTGCCTCCCGAAGACTGGGGGAGGCTGAGGTAGGAGGCAGGTAAAACTGCCTCGGAGGCAGCATAGAGCCAGGATAGGAGGCAAGGTGGACGCAGTAGAAACTGCCTTGAAGGCAGGTAGTGTGTAGGGCAGGTGACCCTGCCTCCTATGTTGAAGCATATACAGGTAGGAGGAAGCTAAAACTGCCTCGGAGACAGGTACGAGGCAGGGGTTGTTTTGATGTGAAGGAAAAAAATTGTAAAAATCTGGCACTAATAATGGCGTGTTATATTTCACCCGAACATTTTGCAGAAAAAATTATATTACATTTAAACTCAGCCGTTTTTATGTCTTTTTTTCTTTTGATTTTTTTCAGTTTTCATTTCTCGTCAGCTAAAGCCAAACAGTGGCGTAGTTTGAAACATTGGAATTCTTTATTTCTTAAAGTTAAAAATTTCTTTATTTTCTAAAATCAGTCGTTCATTTCAAGTTTAAGGCGCACACAAAGATTCGATATAAATCTTAAAGTACTCAAGAAACCCTTCTAAACTTTTTTTTGAAATAACTGGCATATTCCTTACCACTTACCTTAGTTTCCTTAGCGCTTGGAGCACAAAATTTTTGGATAATACTTTATACTAAAGTTTTAGGTAAATTCGGTCGATAAATAAACAATTTAAAAATTTGAGAATGTCCAGACTGCCAGGAAGTCTATTACTAATTATTTGGAATACCCCAAACATTTCTCCAAATAAAAAAGACCTCTTAAATTGTAAATTAAGTTCTCTTAAAGATAATCAAAAATAACAATAAGTGTGTCTGTTTTTGTTTTATTGTAATTTAAATTTGTACTAACCCTTTCCCGTGATTGCCTTTTCCTTGGTTACAATTGTAAAATCTTCGTATGACCTATGTATTACTTCCGTCATACATATTTTTTTGCGGGAGTAGTGCCCAGTGAGCGAGTATTCTAAACGGTTAAAAAGGTACGGTAGTAATATGCAAATTTTTCTCCCAGATACAGCGTATTACGTTAGATGTTGTCATGGGGCGCAAAAATTTGCATATTGCTACCGTACAGTTTTAACCATTTCAATTCGCTCGCTCAGCTGGGCACTATTCGTGCATTAAAGAATTATGGAATGTAGAAAGTACGACCCGAAGTCATGCGAAGAGTTTACCGCCGTAAGGTACGACAGGTTGGTTATACGAAGAATACCACCACCGTGAGACGAAGGTTTCACTTTTGTCGCACGAAGGTTTCACGGTTGTAAAGGGGGAAAAAGGCCATTATGGGAACGGGTAAAATTAATTTCAAATTCTGATCATGTTAACCGAAATAATTGCAAAATAATTTTTGTATAATAATTCTTATAATCGGTTGAAATAATCAAAAATAAATGAAAACAAACTT
>JASAMX010007457.1:30000-52500 GCA_030248175.1 Microlaimidae sp. YZB2_3 | reverse complement strand
GTTGAATTTTGAAAAAATAAGATTAGAAAAATGAATATAAAAAATGCCGGAAAAATTATTTGTCAGCCGTAATGTATGGCTGACACGGACTACTTGTTTATAAAATTAATGCAATAAACCAGAATTATTTAGCGAAATTTAAATGTTGTCAGAAAGCCACAAAATGTAATAAGCAAAAATTTTTGCACCATAAATAATTTGTTAACAGATAATAATTTGAAATAGCGACACCTTATTTTTTCTTTTTTGTTTTCTTAAAAAAAACTTGTTTTGTAGTAATGTTCATTTTGTTTTTTCAATCAAAAAATATTGCAATAAACAAGAATTATTTTGGAAAACTTAAAGGCTGTCAGAAAGCCACAAAATGTAACAAGCAAAATATCTTGCAAAAAATAATTTGTTAACATATATCAATTGAAAATATTGACACGTTATTTTTTCGTTTTTTCTTGAAAAAAAGTTGTTCATTTTATTTTTGTTATTTCAACCGATTATAAGAATTATTATACAAAAATTATTTTGCAATTATTTCGGTTAACATGATCAGAATTTCGAAATAATTAACCCGTTCCCGTAATGGCCTTTTCCCCTCATTACAACCGTAAAACCTTCGTACGACAAAAGTGAAACCTTCGTCTCACGGTGGTGGTATTTTCGTATAACCAATGTCGTCACCTTAGGCGGTAAACTCTTCGCATGATTTCGGTCGTACTTCCGTCATTCATAATTTTTAGTGCACGAACAGTGCCCAGCGAGCGAGCGAATTGAAATGGTTAAAATTGTTACGGTAGCAATATAAATTTTTGCACCATGAAACATCTAACCTAATACGCTATTGTATATTAGAAAAAAATTTACATATGACTACCGTACCTTTTTAACCATTTCAATTTACTCGCTCACTGGCCACTACTCCCCGCAAAAAAATTATGTATGACGGAAGTACGACATAGGCCATACGAAGGTTTTACGGTTGTAACCGAGGAAAAGGCAATCACAGCAAAGGGTTACTACAAATTTTAAATTACAATAAAACAAACAGACACACTTATTGTTATTTTAATTCTTTAAGAGAACTTAATTTACAATTTAAGAGGTCTTTTTTTATTTGGAGAAATGTTTCGGGTATTCCAAATAATTAGTAATAGACTCCTAGGATTCTTGGACATTCTTTCAAATTTTTAAATTGTTTATTTGGGGACCAATTTACCTAGACCTTTAGTATAAAGTATTATCCAAAATTTTGTGCTAAGCGCTAAGGAAACTAAGGTAAGTGGTAAGGAATATGCCATATTTCAGATGAAAAAGTTTAAAGGGTTTCTTCATTACTTAAGTTCTTTAAGATTTATATAGAATCTTTGTGTGCGCCTTAAACTTGAAATGAACGACTAAATTTCAGAAAATAAAGAAATTTTTAACTTTAAGAAATAAAGAATTCCAATGTTTCAAACACCCACTGTTTGCTTTAGCTGACAAGAATGAAAATTGAAAAAAATCAAAAGAAAAAAAGACATCAAACGGCTGAGTTTAAATGTAATATAATTTTTACTGCAAAATGTTCGGGTGAAATATAACACGCCATTATAGTGCCAGATTTTTACAAATTTTTTCCTTCACGTCAAAACAACCCCTGCCTCCTCCTCCGAGGCAGTTTTAGCTTCCTCCTAATTGCCTCCTAACCTGTATATGCTTCGACCATGAGGCAGGTTCGCCTCCACCTGCCTTCAAGGCAGTTTCTCCTGCGTCCACCTTTGCCTCGTTCCTGGCTCTATGCTGCCTCCGAGGCAGTTTTACCTGCCTCCTACCTGCCTCCAGTCTTCGGAGGCAGGTTCAAGAGCTGTCCTTACCAGGTTAAGAAGTGTAGACCGTTTTAAACGCGAGAACAAATAAAAATTCTCGTTAAAAACTATTCTCGTTCAAAACAACAATTTATCAAAACATAAAAAAAGATATTTGAAACAGTTTTAAACAAACACCGAATAAAGAATTTTTTTAAAAAATAACTGAGCGCCTCTTTTAAACGACTATGTTTTAAAACTAATAAAACCGCTTCGCTATGGGCGACAGACTAGTATACAAAGACATAGGTTAAAGAACTGCTTAAATGAAAAAACTTGAAAAAACTAGCCAATTCAAACATTTTGTTACTTCGCTTACCTCGCAATTTTAAGCAGCCTTACAACTTCTGAAAATATAGGTTATAATCACAATGAAGTAAAAGAAAAAATTAAACTCATATATTTGTTTTTATTTTAATCAAACTGCAACAATAACACAATATACGCTTTTTTGATTTTGTATATTAAAAGTATAACTATAAACTTGCGTAAAAATTAATGAAAAATTAAAGTGAATCAATAAAAATTGTCAAAACACAAGTCTCTATGATTGACAAATGAAAATCATTAGAATTTGTAAGTTTAAATTCTTGCCATTTCATTGCATTAGTATTTTTAGCAATAATTTAATAATAATAATAATAATAATAATAAAACGTTATAAAAATGCGAACTGCAGAACAATTAGGCCTGGAAAAAGCTTAAGCTATATTAAGGTATCTTTAGGTTATTATAGATACACATTAATTATTTTGATTTTTTTCGATAGTTAACAAAAGATTTATTGATGACCATGGTAATTTGTTAAGTGAGTCAATCAAAGTTTATTCTGGAAATTATTCAATAACAAAAAAGTAATCACGTAATGCGAACCGATCACGGTCGCTAAAACAAAACAAAGACATAAAAAATACTGTTATTAATTGTAAAACATTTTAACGTTTTGTGTTTTTTTAAAAATTAATTAAGTTTTTGCCGTTTTGTCTCGCTTAAATTTTTTACACAATAGTTGTGGTTAAAAATAACTTTCTAAAATATATCAAAGAAGAAGTATACCCGCCAAGTTGATCTTTCCGATCTACAACTAATTCTCGAGATTCGTTTTGATCACTCTGTTCCAAGAGTCGTTTCCAAAGGAAATCGTTAAGGATCCGCCAGGCAACCGCCTTTTGTGGGTGCGGGTAAAAGTCCCCAGCCAAAAGCTAAATTTAACCAAATTTGTTTTAAAGTATAAAAAAAGAAGTAGTTATCTTCAGCTTTATTTCGACTGCACTGATTGTAATTTGCAAGTTTAAATAACGTATATAAAAAAATATAAAAATTAGTACTTCTAGTATATAAAAACCTTAAAAAATATTAATAATTAAAAAAACAAATAGAATTCAGATTTCCAACAGTTTTTTCAAAAATCGTGCTTAAAAAAACTTTTTGTTGAATGAAAAATAGCTTTAAAAAGGTGCTTATTAAATTTTTTAACTGCAATTTTTTAAATTGATTTTTGTGAACGGATAAAATGAAAAGTCAAAGTCGTTAAGCGAATAGAGTCGAAAATTGCTAGCTTTTTGTGAAAATTTTTTAAAATTTTCAAAAAATAAATTTTTAACTAATCCACTTAATAAAAATCATTTTTATCACTTGAAAAAATAGGCAGCGGAAATTATCGCAAGAAACAAGAACATTATATAAAATTTTCAACACTAGTTTAATATTCAATAAAAATTTTATTTAAAATAAAATTTTAAGGAAATTAAAAAAAAAACACACAAAATCCGTTTTAAAAATCCCAATTTTATTTTTCGGATTCGGTTAGTTTATCAAATTTGTTTTATTGCGATAAGTACTAGTATTTTAGCCTAAAACAAATAATATGCTGAAATATCGTTGGGTAAGCTTTAAAGTGAAGGTAAATATTAATCCGGCAATGTTATAGTAAATTTAAGTTTTTTGATTTTGAAAACAAGATCGAATGAACTTCCTCGCATTATATAAGTTAATAAACCAAAATAGCGTTACTTTTAAAGCAAAGTGGACGAATATGTATAAAACATATGCGGCTGTGACTTATTTTAAATTTAAACACGACACTATTACGTATAGAATACAGTCACAGTCACGTGTATATAATAACTATGGCTACGTTGCCGTAGTAACGATTAAAGGGGTGCGTCTTAGATCAACGTATCACAGGCTTTGATTAAACGGTTTTGGTTTTTTCTTCATGTACTTGTGGTTGAAAACTAAAATCTACAAATGAGATTTTTTCAAAAGCAATAAAGGTGTTAGAAAGAAGCTAAAATTCCGGCCGTTTATTAACATTTTACTGGACTAATTTGTGACCAAAAAGTGTAGTTCTTGGATGCAGATGGTCAAAATTAGTCCAGTAAAATGTTAATAAACGGCCGGAATTTGGCTTCTTACTAACACCTTTGTTTGAAAATTATTTGTAGATTTTAGTTTTACCACAAGTACATGGAGAAAAAACCAAAACCGTTAATCAAAGCCTGTGATCGCTAAATTTCACCCCTTTTAATCGTTACTACGGCAAAATGAGCCATCGTTGTTATACAGGTGTACACGTGACTGTGACTATTTTATACCTAATAGTGTAGTGTTTAAAATTTGATCACAGCCGCATATGTTATACATATTGTTGTAGGTTTGTCGTCGTAACAAAGAAGACGTTTTGTGTTTTCTAAACTTTATATGATGCAAAAACCTAGATATATCTCTGTTTCAAAATTCAAAAGTCTAAAATTATGCGTGCAGTTTTAACTTTTTACAAAACAATCCCTTGGGGCATATTATTGTTTTAGGCTAAAATTGTAGATTCTTATCAGCAATAAACAAAAATTTAGTATGCAATATTAGAAAATAAAATTGGGATTTTTAAAACAGAATTTTGTGTGTTTTTTTTAATTTCCTTAAAAAGTTTATTTTCAATAAAATTTTTATTGAATATTTAATGAGTGTTGAAATATGATGTTCTTGTTTCTTGTCTAGACCACTGCCTATTTCAGTGATAAAAATCAATTTTTTTATTAAGTGGATTAGTTAAAAAATTATTTGAAAATTTCTTAAAAATTTCGCGGAGGCCAGGATTCAGACTATTCGCTTACAGTTTTGACTTTGACTTTTCGTTTATCGTTTTCACAAAATCAATTTAAAAAATTGCATTTAAAAAATTAATAAGCACCTTTTTAAAGTTATTTGATTCAACAAAAAGTTTTTTTAATAATTTTTGAAAAAACTGTTGAAAATCTGAATTATTGTTTTTTGAGGATTATTAATATTTTTTAACTTTTTTATATACTAAACACTAATTTTTATATTTTTTTATATACGTTATTTAAACTTCAAATTACAATCAAGCTGCAGTCAAAGTACTACTTTTTTATACTTTAAACAAATTTGGTTAAATTTAGGCTTTTGGCTGGGGACTTTTACCCCGCACCCCACAAAAGGTGGTTGCCTGGCGGAATCCCTTTGGAGCTAACTCTTGGACAAGAGTGAAAACGAATCTCAAAATAATCTGTATGGTAATTTCTATCTGGGTACTTTTTTGATATATTTTAAAAGTATTAACCGCCTGTGTAGATTTCAGCAAAACGGCAAAAACTTAATTAATTTTAAAACTTTCAAAACGTTAAAACCTTTACAATTAATTAATAATAATCCATGTCTTTGTTGTTTAGCGACCGCTAATAGTCTATTGAATGGCAGGATAATTGATGATAAACTGCATAATTGAATAAATCTTTTGTTAACTATCAAAAAATCGAAAAACCTGAAGACCCATATAGCTTAAGCTTTTTTCCAGGCCTAATTGTTCTGCAGTTTCAGTTTTTTTATAACGTTTTATTATTATTATTATTATTAAATTATTGCTAAAAATCTAATATGAAAATGGGAAGAATTTAAACTTACAAACTCTAACTATTTTCATTTGTCAATAGAGACTTGTGTTTTGACAATTTCTATTGATTTATTTTAATTTTTAGTTAAATTTCCTTGCTAGAAATGATAGTTATACTTTCATATACAAAATCAAAAAAGCGTATATTGTTGTTATATTTAGGTTAAACTAAAGATGAGATGTAAGACAATATTTTCTTTCTTATTGTGATTATAACCTATATTTTCAGAAGTTGTAAGGCTGCATTAGAGCAATTGCGAGGCAAGCGAAGTAACAAAATGTTGCAGAATTGGTCCGTTTTCGAGTTCATTTAAGCAGTTCTTTAACCTTTATATTTTCTTATTATATTAGGTATGCGCCTCGAACGGTTTTATTAGGTTTTAAAACATAAGTAAGGCATTATTTTTTGAGAATTCTTTTTTATTGGTGTTTGTTTAAAAACTGTTTTCAAATATCCTTTTTTTATGTTTTGATAAATTGTTGTTTTGAACGAGAATAGTTTTTAACGAAATTTTTATTTGTTCTTGCGTTTAAAAACATTCTACACTTCTTAACCTGGTAAGGACAGCTCAAACCTGCCTCCCGAAAATTGGAGGCAGGTAGGAGGCGGGTGTGGACTCCTCAGGGGCGGGGCCAGGGTGGGCGGGGGGGGGGGTGCGAGGAGGAGAGGAGGAAATGCTCCTCTTGGCGGTATTGGGGCAATTAGGGAGGGAAGATTTATGGGGAAGGTTGTTTTGACGTGAAGGAAAAAAAATTTGTGGAAAATCTGGCACTTTAATGGCGTGTTATCCTTCAACCGAAAATTTTGCAGTAGAAATTATATTACAGTTAATAAACTCAGCCGTTTTCATGTCTTTTTTTTCTTTGGATTTTTTTCAGTTTTCATTCTCGTTAGCTAAAGCGAACAGTGGGTGTTTGAAACATTGGAATTCTTTATTTCTTAAAGTTAAAAATTTCTTTATTTTCTAAAATAAGTAGTTCATTTCCAAGTTTTAAGCCGCACACAAAGATTGGATATAAATCTTAAAGTACTCAAGAAACACTTTTAAACTTTTTTTGAAATAATTGGCGTATCCCTTACCACTTCCCTTAGTTTCCTTAGCGCTTAACACAAAATTTTGGAAAATACTATTTTACTACTTTTGGTGAATTCGGTCGATAAACAAACAATTTAAAAATTTGCAATAAAATGCCAAGACTCCAAGGAGTCTTTTACTAATTATTTGGAATACCCCAAACATTTCTCCAAATAAAAAAGACCTCTTAAATTGTAAATTAAGTTCTCTTAAATAATTCAAAATAACAATAATTGTATCCTGTTTGTTTTATTGTAATTTAAATTTGTACTAACCCTTTCCCGTGATTGCTTTTTCCTCGGTTTCAACCGTAAAACTTTCGTATGGCCTATGTAGTACTTCCGTCATACATAATTTTTTTGCGGGGAGTAGTGGCCAGTGAGCGAGTAAATTGAAATGGTTAAAAAGGTACGGTAGTAATATGCAAATTTTTCTCCCCGATACAGCGTATTCTGCTAGATGTTTCATGGTCCGAGAATTTTCGTATTGCTACCGTACAGTTTTGACGCATTTGAATTGGCTCGCTCACTGGGCACTTATTCGTGCACTAAAAATTATGAATGACGGAAGTACGACCGAAGTCATACGAAAAATTTACCGCCGTGAGTTTCGAGCATTGCGCTGCTCCGAAAATTGTTCCGCCGCCGTGAGAACAAAGGTTTTACTTTTGTGGTACGAAAGTTTTAAGGTTGTAATGAGGGTAAAAGGCCATTGCAGAAACAAGTTAATAATATTCGAATTCAGATCATGTTAACCCGAAATAATTGGAAAATAATTTTTGTATAATAATTCTTATAATCAGTTGAAATAACAAAAATAAAATGAACAACTTTTTTTCAAGAAATAATTTAAAAAGCACAAGTAGCCCGTGTCAGCCATACGGCTGAAAAATAATTTTCCCTGTATTTTTTATATTTATTTACTAAGCTTTTTTTCAAAATTCAACTCTTCTCCTATGACTCTAAGCTTTGCAATGATACCTCATTTAGCCCAATCCATTTTTGGCTTTTTATTTATTTATGAATTTTAGCCCCTTTACGATGCTCCCTGAACTATAAGATTTCATATAACATCTCATTTAGCCCAATTTTTTTGTGGTTGGAGAGGAAGGTAGTTCCCTTTTTGATGTTGTCCATCATAAAGATGTCTATGTAATTTTTTCAAAATTTCAACCCATTTATGACATTCTCCAGACTGTAAGCTTTGCAATGATACCTCATTTAGCCCAATACGTTTTGTGGTTTGGAAGATGTCCTTGTTATTTATTTTTTGAAACATTCAACCCTTTTATGACATTCCTTGAAACTTAAGCTTTGCAATAATATCTCATTTAGTCCAATCCTTTTCGTGATTAGGGAGAAAGTTTGTTGCCCCTTTTAGTGAAAAAACGTCCAGCATAAAGATGTCCATGTTTATTTTTCCAAAAACATGATATTCTGGCTTTGCATTGGCAAATTACTCTTACCAATAAGTTTGAACCAATTCGAAGACAAAATTTTTTTCAATTTTCAAAGTCCATAGGGCCCTGTTTTTGTGAAAATGTCTTGTCCAACCAAAAGATGTCCATGCAATTTTTTAAATTTCAACCCTTTTATGACATTTCCCTATCTGTAAGCTTTGCAACGATATCTCATTTAGCCAAATTTTTTTGCTGGTTAAGGAGGAAGGTCGTTCCCCTTTTTAGTGAAAAAACGTCCAGCATTAAGATGTCCATGTTAATCTCACCAAAAAACATGACATTTTAGTTTTACATTGGCTAATTACTCTTATCAATAAGTTCAATCCAATTCAAAGACAAAAAAATTTCGATTTCCAAAATCCATAGGGGGACCCTTTGGTGAAAATGCGTTGTCCAGTATAAAGATGTCCATGTAAGTTGTTTTAAATATTCAACCCTTATACGACATTCCTGGTCTTTGTAAGCTTAAAATAATATCTCATTTTAGCCCAAATCCTTTTTTCGTTGGGTAGCAAGATTCCCTTTAGTGAAAAAAACGTTGCTCAGTATAAAAAAAAAAAAAAAAAAAAAAAAAAAAAAAAAAAAAAAAAAAAAATAAAAAAATAAAAATATAAAAACGCTCACACGTCACCCAAGATTTATTTCATTTTATTTTTTTTAAATATTTTATTGTTGCCATATGGCTGCTACTTAGTGGGTCAGAATATTTTTTCGCTCTTTCCGTTGAAAATTAATAATTTTTATAAAAAGGTAAGGAATCATAATTTAAACCAAAAAAATAACCACAAGAGAATGTGTATTACTGAATGAAGTTACTTAATATGTAATTCAGTAAGGAAAAAAAGTGTCACACAAGTACCCCAGTACCTAATGCGTAACTTAAAAAAAAATTGGTCGTTTTTCACATGAACAGAGGTTTAACTACGGGCAATAGAGCATATTCGAGAATGAAATTCAGGTGCGGGGGCAATTTAGCATCTACGTGCAAAAAATCAGCTCCAAATATTCACCACAGGAAAAAATTTTTGGGGGACCCCAAAAAAAAAAAAACAAAAAAAAGTTAAGCAAATTAAGCTTTTTAGTATGAAATTCAGGTATCTTTAGCAAAAGTTTTTAGGTTTTTAATATCAGAAAAATATGGGTAATATTTTAGTTATGTAAAATGTTTAGATTTTTAATTGGCTAAAAAACTATTAAAGGTTTTGTTGATTTCAATGACACCATCAACAACGGTTAACCGCGCAGTGACTTAACCCATTTAATATAAGGGAAAGAGCGCTCCGCGCTCTTCCCTGATTTCAAACAATTTATATATAAATAGACGTAACGTCTCTCTCTCTCTCTCTCTCTCTCTCTCTCTCTCTCTCTCTCTCTCTCTCTCTCTCTCTCTCTCTCTCTCTCTCTCTCTCTCTCTCTCTCTCTCTCTCTCTCTCTCTCTCTCTCTCTCTCTCTCTCTCTCTCTCTATCTCTCTCTCTCTATCTCTCTCTCTCTCTCTCTCTCTCTCTCTCTCTCTCTCTCTCTCTCTCTCTCTCTCTCTCTCTCTCTCTCTCTCTCTCTCTCTCTCTCTCTCTCTCTCTCTCTCTCTCTCTCTCTCTCTCTCTCTCTCTCTCTCTCTCTCTCTCTCTCTCTCTCTCTCTCTGTGTTGTGTGTGTCTCTGTGTGTGTCTCTGTGTGTGTGTCTGTGTGTGTGTGTGTGTGTGTGTGTGTGTGTGTGTGTGTGTGTGTCTGTGTGTCTGTGTGCGCGTGTGTCTGTGTGTGTGTGCGTGTACGTGTACGTGAACGTGTGCGTGTCTGTGTCTGTGTGTGCGTGTGCGTGTGCGTGTGCGTGTCTGTGTGTGTGTGTGTGTGTATGTGTGTGTGCGTGTGTGCGTGTGTGCGTCTGTGCGTCTATGCGTGTGTGCGTGTGTGTGTGTACGCGCGCGCGCGTGTGTGTGTGTGTGTTCCCTAACTCCTCCCCAACCAACGGAATAGGTTGAATGAGGTATCATTGGAAAGCTTATACCCCGGGGAATGTCGCAAGGGGGTTGAAATTTTGAAAAAATTACATGGACATATTTAGACTGGACAACGCATTTTCACCAAGGGGGGGGGGAGATTTTGGAAATTGAAAAATTTTTCGTCTTTGAATTGGCTAAAACTTAATGGTAAGAGAAATTAGCCAATTTAAAGCCAGAATATCCTGTTTTTTTGGAAAAAAATGAACATGGACATCTTTATACTGGACAACGTTTTTTTTTCACTAAAGGGAATTACCTTGCTACCCAACCAAAAAAAGGATTGGGCTAAATGAGATATTATTTCAAAGCTTACAGACCGGGGAATGTCATAAAGAGGTTGAAATTTAGAAAAAAATTGCATGGACATCTTTAGTCTGGACAAAAAATTTCCACAAAAAGAGGAAACCTATGAATTTTGAAAATTAAAAGTTTTTTGTCTTTGAATTGGTTCGAACTTATTGATAAGAGTAATTAGCCAATTTAAAACCAAAATGTCATGTTTTGGTAAGATTAACGCGGACATCTTAATGCTGGACAACGTTTTTTCACTAAAAAGGGGAACGACCTTCCTCCCCAACCAGCAAAAGGATTGTGCTAAATGAGATATCAATGCAAAGCTTACAGACAGGGGAATGTCATAAAGGGGTTGAAATTAAAAAAAAAAATCGCATGGACATCTTTTGGTTGGACAACACATATTTACAAAAATAGGGCCCTATAGACTTTGAAATATTAAAAAAATTTTATCTTTGAATTGGCTCAAACTTATTGGTAAGAGTAATTCGCCAATGTAAAGTAGGAATACCATGTTTTTGGAAAAATGAACATGGACAAATTTATTCTGGACAGCGTTTTTTCACTAAAAGGGGGAATCAACTTTCTCCTTAACCACAAAAAGGATTGTGCTAAATGAAATATCATTGCAAAGCTGAAATTTCAGGGAATGTCATAAAAAAGTTGAATGTTTCAAAAAATAAATAACAAGGACATTTTTATTTTAATTTTTTTACATTTTGCATTTTTACCAAAAGGGAGGACCCTTCTCCCCAACTACAAAATGGATTGGGCTCTAAATGAGGTATCAATGCAAAGCTTACAGTCTGGAGAATGTCATAAATGGGTTGAAATTTAAAAAAAATAACATGGGCATCTTTATACTGGACTACATATTTTTACCAAAGAGGCAAAGACCTTCCTCCCAAACCACAAAAAAAATTGGGGTAAATTAGACATTATGGGAAACCTTATAGTTCAGGGAGCATCATAAGGGAGTTGAAATTAGTAAAAAATTAACATGGACATCGTTATGCTGGACAACATATTTTCACCAAAGGAGGGAAAAACCCTTCTCCCCAACGACAAAATGGAGTGGGTTAACTGAGGTATCATTGTAAAGCTTACAGTCACGGGAATGGCATAGAAGGGTTGAATTTTGAAAAAATAAGATTAGAAAAATGAATATAAAAAATGCCGGAAAAATTATTTGTCAGCCGTAATGTATGGCTGACACGGACTACTTGTTTATAAAATTAATGCAATAAACCAGAATTATTTAGCGAAATTTAAATGTTGTCAGAAAGCCACAAAATGTAATAAGCAAAAATTTTTGCACCATAAATAATTTGTTAACAGATAATAATTTGAAATAGCGACACCTTATTTTTTCGTTTTTGTTTTCTTAAAAAAAACTTGTTTTGTAGTAATGTTCATTTTGTTTTTTCAATCAAAAAATATTGCAATAAACAAGAATTATTTTGGAAAACTTAAAGGCTGTCAGAAAGCCACAAAATGTAACAAGCAAAATATCTTGCAAAAAATAATTTGTTAACATATATCAATTGAAAATATTGACACGTTATTTTTTCGTTTTTTCTTGAAAAAAAGTTGTTCATTTTATTTTTGTTATTTCAACCGATTATAAGAATTATTATACAAAAATTATTTTGCAATTATTTCGGTTAACATGATCAGAATTTGAAATAATTAACCCGTTCCCGTAATGGCCTTTTCCCCTCATTACAACCGTAAAACCTTCGTACGACAAAAGTGAAACCTTCGTCTCACGGTGGTGGTATTTTCGTATAACCAATGTCGTACCTTACGGCGGTAAACTCTTCGCATGACTTCGGTCGTACTTCCGTCATTCATAATTTTTAGTGCACGAATAGTGCCCAGTGAGCGAGCGAATTGAAATGGTTAAAACTGTACGGTAGCAATATGCAAATTTTTGCACCATGAAACATCTAACGTAATACGCTGTATCTGGGAGAAAAATTTGCATATTACTACCGTACCTTTTTAACCATTTCAATTTACTCGCTCACTGGCCACTACTCCCGCAAAAAAATTATGTATGACGGAAGTACGACATAGGCCATACGAAGGTTTTACGGTTGTAACCGAGGAAAAGGCAATCACGGGAAAGGGTTAGTACAAATTTAAATTACAATAAAACAAACAGACACACTTATTGTTATTTTAATTATTTAAGAGAACTTAATTTACAATTTAAGAGGTCTTTTTTATTTGGAGAAATGTTTGGGGTATTCCAAATAATTAGTAATAGACTCCTTGGAGTCTTGGACATTCTCAAATTTTTAAATTGTTTATTTATCGACCGAATTTACCTAAACTTTAGTATAAAGTATTATCCAAAATTTTGTGCTAAGCGCTAAGGAAACTAAGGTAAGTGGTAAGGAATATGCCAGTTATTTCAAAAAAAAGTTTAGAAGGGTTTCTTGAGTACTTTAAGATTTATATCGAATCTTTGTGTGCGCCTTAAACTTGAAATGAACGACTGATTTTAGAAAATAAAGAAATTTTTAACTTTAAGAAATAAAGAATTCCAATGTTTCAAACACCCACTGTTTGCTTTAGCTGACGAGAATGAAAACTGAAAAAAATCAAAAGAAAAAAAGACATAAAAACGGCTGAGTTTAAATGTAATATAATTTTTACTGCAAAATGTTCGGGTGAAATATAACACGCCATTATAGTGCCAGATTTTTACAAATTTTTTTCCTTCACGTCAAAACAACCCCTGCCTCCTACCTGCCTCCGAGGCAGTTTTAGCTTCCTCCTAATTGCCTCCTAACCTGTATATGCTTCAACATAGGAGGCAGGGTCACCTGCCTCCTACCTGCCTTCAAGGCAGTTTCTCCTGCGTCCACCTTGCCTCCTACCTGGCTCTATGCTGCCTCCGAGGCAGTTTTACCTGCCTCCTACCTGCCTCCAGTCTTCGGGAGGCAGGTTCAAGAGCTGTCCTTACCAGGTTAAGAAGTGTAGACCGTTTTAAACGCAAGAACAAATAAAAATTCTCGTTAAAAACTATTCTCGTTCAAAACAACAATTTATCAAAACATAAAAAAAGATATTTGAAACAGTTTTTAAACAAACACCGAATAAAGAATTTTTTAAAAAATAACGCCTCTTTTAAACGACTATGTTTTAAAACTAATAAAACCGCTTCGCTATGGGCGACAGACTAGTATACAAAGACATAGGTTAAAGAACTGCTTAAATGAAAACTTGAAAAAACTAGCCAATTCAAACATTTTGTTACTTCGCTTACCTCGCAATTTTAAGCAGCCTTACAACTTCTGAAAATATAGGTTATAATCACAATAAAGTAAAAGAAAAAATTAAACTCATATATTTGTTTTATTTTAATCAAACTGCAACAATAACACAATATACGCTTTTTTGATTTTGTATATTAAAAGTATAACTATCAATTTCTAGCAAGAAATTTAATGAAAAATTAAAATAAATCAATAGAAATTGTCAAAACACAAGTCTCTATGATTGACAAATGAAAATAGTTAGAATTTGTAAGTTTAAATTCTTCCCCATTTTCATTGCATTAGTATTTTTAGCAATAATTTAATAATAATAATAATAATAATAATAAAACGTTATAAAAAATGCGAACTGCAGAACAATTAGGCCTGGAAAAAGCTTAAGCTATATTAAGGTATCTTTAGGTTATTATAGATACACATTAATTATTTTTGATTTTTTTCGATAGTTAACAAAAGATTTATTGATGACAGTGGTAATTTATAATCAATCAATCAAAGTTTATTCTGGAAATTATTCAATAACAAAAAAGTAATAACAGTAATGCGAACCGATCACGGTCGCTAAACAAAACAAAGACATGGATTATTATTATTAATTGTAAAACATTTTAACGTTTTGTGTTTTTAAAAATTAATTAAGTTTTTGCCGTTTTGTCTTGCTTAAATTTTTTACACAATAGTGGTTAAAAATAACTTTCTAAAATATATCAAAAAAGAAGTATCCCCGCCAGAGTAAATTATTTCCGATACAGACTCATTCTCGAGATTCGTTTTGATCACTCTGTTCCAAGAGTCAGCTCCAAAGGAAATCGCTTAAGGATCCGCCAGGCAACCACCTTTTGTGGGTGCGGGGTAAAAGTCCCCAGCCAAAAGCTAAATTTAACCAAATTTGTTTTAAAGTATAAAAAAAGAAGTAGTTATCTTCAGCTTTATTTCGACTGCAGCTTGATTGTAATTTGCAAGTTTAAATAACGTATATAAAAAAATATAAAAATTAGTACTTCTAGTATATAAAAACCTTAAAAAATATTAATAATCCTCAAAAAAACAAATAGAATTCAGATTTCCAACAGTTTTTTCAAAAATCATCTTAAAAAAACTTTTTGTTGAATCAAAAATAGCTTTAAAAGGTGCTTATTAAATTTTTTAACTGCAATTTTTTTAAATTGATTTTTGTGAACGGATAAAATGAAAAGTCAAAGTCAAGCTTAAGCGAATAGAGTCGAAAATTGCTGGCTTTTTGTGAAAATTTTTAAAATTTTCAAAAATAAATTTTTAACTAATCCACTTAATAAAAATCATTTTTATCACTGAAAAAATAGGCAGCGGAAATTTATAGCAAGAAACAAGAACATTATATAAAATTTTCAACACTCATTAATATTCAATAAAAATTTTATTTAAAATAAAATTTTAAGGAAATTAAAAAAAACACACAAAATCCGTTTTAAAAATCCCAATTTTATTTTCTAGGATTGGCATACTAAATTTGTTTTATTGCGATAAGTACTAGTATTTTAGCCTAAAACAAATAATATGCTGAAATATCGTTGGGTAAGCTTTAAAGTGAAGGTAAATATTAATCCGGCAATGTTATGCATAAGTAAATTTTAAGACTTTTGAATTTTGAAAACAGAGATAGATCGAACTTCCTCGCATTATATAAGTCAATAAAACACAAAACGTCGTTACTACGGTAAAATAAGCCACAATATGTATAAAGCATATGCAACTGTGACTTATTTTAAATTTTAAACACAAACCTGCTACCTACATAATAAGTCACAGTCACGTGTATTTCATGATGACTATGGCTCATTTTGCCGTAGTAACGATTAAAAGGGGTGCGTCTTAGATCAACGTATCACAGGCTTTGATTAAACGGTTTTGGTTTTTTCTCCATGTACTTGTGGTTGAAAACTAAAATCTACAAATAATTTTTCAAAAGCAATAAAGGTGTTAGAAAGAAGCTAAAATTCCGGCCGTTTATTAACATTTTACTGGACTAATTTGTTGACCAAAAAGTGTTAGTTCTTGAGTGCAGATGGTTCAAAATTCTTTTTTCGGTCATCATTAAATACAAATTGTATGTTTTAGAATAAAAAACTTGGGATTGTGGAAAGAAAAATTTATTAAAGGTTCGTGAAACAGCTGAACCGAAAAACAAAGAAATCTATTCTTTACCACAAAATGAATAATTTTATTAAAAGGTAAATTAATAACTGATTAAATTTTTTTCTTCAATAAATGAATTATAAACTTTAATTATACATAGCGTATCATCCAGCCGTTTGGAAGCATATAGTTTTTAATTGTTTTAGTTTAATGTCAAAAAATCCATCGGCAACGTCATAGAAAGGACATTTATTAACACTCACTTACTTCTTGAATTGAAATTGAATTGAAAAACCTTTATTTATACTTAAAACACAAAGCAGCATTGGTATATAAAAAAGAGATTTATTTACATATTTAATCACAAAATAAAATAACATGAATACAGAGGTTAGTTTTTTACAAAAATCGTTTGGTTTAATGAGCCATGATGTTAGGATCATTAATAATTTACATGTTATTACTACTAAAATTCATTAGAAAAACTACACAAAATATCCCAAATTGCAACATATTGAAAAACTACATTGTATAATAAAGGAAGAGAACACAAAGAGCCGCTATGGCTACTTATATTATGTATCTATCAAATTTGATTAACTCTTCAAAACCGACCTTATTAATCAGAGTTTTAAAACTTTTTTTATAGGGTTGTAGCATTGACAACGTTTTTCGGCAATGAGTTTCAGTTTCTTATATGTATCCACTATTTCTCTATAGCGTGTGTTGTCTTCGCGGGGATGCGACTTCTTTAAAAAGTATGGACAGCAGAGCTAAATTTTGTAATTTTTTTTGGTCGGTTTGTGGTCGGTGGTTTTTTTTCTTCACATCATTACATTCTTATCGACACAAACGACGAAATTTAGCCTTTTCGCACATACTTTGAGTAGCCAAATCCCCGCGAAGAAAACACACGCTATAAAAAAATAGTGGATATCAAATATAATTGAAATTAATATTATTGACAATCCTACCCACTAATAACATGCTTTGGAGCTCTGAAATTAGAGCTTAAGCTCTAGCTCTCGAGCGAACTTCTTCCCTTAAATCAGCGATTTCAAAGGTATTATGTTTTAAATTATTTTATTTTCATATTTAGGATTTTCTTTACTGTTTTTAATAACTTTTGAAAAAAGTAGCTTACAATTAAATTCTGATAAAACAATTCATGGCATAACTCCTTAATTATTCATAAAATTATATAGTACTAAAACAGGTGGAGCTCCGGGGATAAAAATGGAGCTCCAGAGCTCCAAGGAACATCACCAATTAAGATATTCTCACGAGACTTCCTTTGATATTTTTGTTTTATAGATAGAGACACTTAGGCGTCTACATCAATGTTGCTGTTCGTTTTTGGATCTAAATATGAGCGGTTTCTAATAACACAATCTTCGCATTCTTTAATTACGTTAGCTGACATTTTTTCAAGAGGTCGGGTGTACAGCGCGCCGTAATGAGCCAAGTCAGAACTGTTTTCCTTGCAGTTATAACTAAAAAATAACATAAAAAAATAAACCGTGTGCGATGCTAAACTAAAGTTAAACTAGCGATCATGATAGTATAAATTTTTTAATGCGCGGCCCTAAAAGCAAAAACAAAAACGTGGAAAAGTTTTTTGACTATAATCACGCAGACGGGAGTCTTATTAATACCTATTTAGCTTCAATTAATTTTGTTGGTTTATTTCAGCGAAGCGCTTCTTCTGACAACCATTGGGAAATTCTAAAATTCGAAATTTTAAAAGCAATAGAAAAATTTGTTCCCGTTAAAATAAAACGCCACAATAATAACACTATTTATCCAAAATATATAAGCAATATTTAAAAAAAAAGAAAAAATACTGTACAAACGTCGCATGAATCCAGTTATTACACGAGAGTACAACAGGCTAAATAGAATTTTTAAAAAGGAAGTGACAAAGTTCAATCAAGATTTCAAGATTTTCAAGATTTTATTTTTCTAGTAATACATCAAGAAACCAGTAAAATGAACAAAACAAACACAAATGTGATTGCAACCCAGTTGGGTTACAAAAACACCAAAAATCACAAAATTGAAAGAAGACCTGGCTGATTTAGTTTTATTAGAAAAAAATAATGACTAAAGGCTTTTAAAAAATAAAGCTCTTTATTTAGCCATTATAATTTCCATTAGTTAATTCATCAAGGATTTTTTAAATTGGTACAGAGTTTTGGAACTAACTTGATCTTCATTTAGATAATTCCATTTACTTATAACTCCATTAAAAAACTGTATTTTCTACAATTGACTCTTGAGTGCTCTTTTTTAAGCTTTTTTGAATGTCCTCTGGTTGAATTTGGGTTAAGAACAAAATATTTCTCAGGATTTAAGTTTACCAGTTGATTTAAGATTTTAAATGTTTCAAACATATCCATCTTTTCTCTTCTTTTCTCCAAAGTTTTTAGATTAATCAAAACTTAAAAAACAAAGTACTAAATTCTAAAGATAAAAATAGTATTTTTAAGTATTTAAAAAATCGAAGAAATTCCAAAAATTCTATTCCACCTTTAAAATCAGCTGATGGTACTTTAGTTACTGATTCCAAAAAACCATGCGAAATTTTTAACAATTGTTTTTCTGATAACTTTATTTCAAACAATTTTTAAATCCGTCATTAAAGTCTGTTACAACCAAAAAACTTTCCGATATTAAATTTACTCCGGAAAAAGTTCTTAAAGCGCTGAAAAAAACAAAATAGTAAACTAAGCCGCACACCAGGGGTCTGTTTCTTAAAAACCTTTGTAAATTCTCATTTTAAAAATCTCCGCCTATTTTTTGTAAAATACACGATAAAGGTTTTTCGAATTGTAATCCAGGGGGAGCATCCTCGCGCACTGCTCTCCGCTGATTGGTCGCAGCCACGTCATTTCATCTTCGCTGACCGATCGATATTCGCCGCGTCGTATATCCTCTATTATGTAATTTACAAAAAATAGGCGGAGTTTTGTAAAATAAACATTTACAAACGTTTTTATGAAATAGGCCTCTGTTCTCAATTACTTGACTGGATTCAAGCTATTCGTTGCAAATATGGTATATATTGATTTTAGTCGGGCATTCAATAGTGTTTGTTATAAAAAGTTAATTACTAAATTAAAATCGTATGGGATATCTGGACATTTATTGAGTTGGATTTCAGCTTTTTTAACAAACAAAAAGCAAAAAGTTGTACTGGGGAACTCTAGTTCTACAGAACTAAAAGTGATTTCAGGCGTCCCTCAAGGTTCGGTACTAGGACCCTTACTATTTATCTTATTTATGAATGATATTCCTAGTGAATTATCTGACCTCACCTGCAAATTATTTGCTGATGACGTCAAAATTTACGAAGCTAGATCCAAAACGGACATCAATTCTAAATTACACTCTGCAATTAGTGCTTTAATTTCGTGGGGTACTACGTGGCAGCTAAAAATTGCTGTTAATAAATGTAGAATGGTACACATTGGCAACAAAAACCCTAATTATTCCTTTTTTATTGCCGATGAAAAACTAAAGTCAAATAGCGATTTAAAAGACTCTAGAAATTTAAGTATCTAAAACCCTAAAGTTTTCTAAGCATTGTTGTTTTATTGCATTTTCATTTTCAGTTTTAAATATGATTTTTGTTGTTTTCAAACAAAAAACTTAAACGCACTTCTGACAGCATACAATTTTTTTGTGTGTCCTATTTTGGAGTCTCTTCGTAAGTTTAGTCACCATACTTGTGTAAAGATATTGATTTAATTGAAAACGTACAACTTAGTTTTACACGAAGAATTTTTGCACGTTGGATCTTCCTTCTAAGGCTAGTTATATCACTCGAATGAAAGTGTTAGGACTTAACCCAATACAAACTCGTAGAATACGTTTTGATTTATGTACTTGCTTTATTATAATTAATAAACAAGTGACCTAGAATTTTCAAAATTTTATAAATGGGCTGATTTTCTGGGAAAAAATGATCATAATAAAAAATCAGATTCAACATTTGCAAAAAATGATTTAATGTTAAACTCATTTGCTTGTCGCTCTCCAAAACACTGGAACTCCTTACCTAAAAGTGTAACTGAAGCAAAAACGCTAATTCAGTTTAAACAAAAAATTAATAGTTTTAACTTCAATAACCACACAAAGTTTAACTGACACATGTTAGAAGCCTTTTAGGCTCTTTTGTGTTTCTCTCCTTTATTTAATGACCAATCTTATTTTACATAGCCCTTTTAAATTTTATTTATGTGTATGTTTTTTCTTTTAATTTTTTTGTGTCAATAATTGTATTGTAGATGTAAACGTAGTTGCTCTAAAAATGTAAACAAACACAAAGGATAAAGCGTTTATTGATTTCATAGTGAAACGTTTCAACAATTTTCAATTGTCATTGTCAGTCAACTAAAAATTATATATTTGTAAACGCGACAAATATTTGTAAAATTATATATATATTTCATATAAATAATTAAAGCATACTACTAAATAAATAGGAAAAATTAGGAAGTATGTATATCAAATTTTCTTTTGATTTATTTTATATTTAAAAAAAAATATTTACAAACGAAGTAGGTAAAAAAATAGGTAAAAAATTTTTATATGATTTATACAGTTTTGAAATTATTTTTTGTTTTGTTTACAAATATATAATTTTAGTTGACCGACGATGACAATTGTGAGATGTCAAAACGTTTCACTATTAATTCAATAAACGTTTTATCCCTCGTGTTTGTTTATATTTTAAGAAGCTTGTTTTCCAAAGAACAATCTATTGCGTAGTAGTTTTTTGCTGGGTTGTTTTTTTTTAGTTTGGTTTTGGTTTCGTTATCTGTTTTTTTGTTGGGTGTTTATGTGTAGTATTGGTGTTTGGTATATAGGTATAGTTATAGGAGATTTTATTTTTTTTTGGTTGTGATTTTTATGCTTTTTTGGCTTGTTATGTTAGGTTTGGCTTGGATAGCTACTAATTATACTATTAAGTTGGCTGTATATTTTTATTTCGGGCTTCTGTATTTCTTTGGTCTTATTTTTGGCAGATGGTAATTCATATTGCTTGTTGTTCTGTTGGCTAGGTAGTAGTAGATATTTTCTAGTGATAATTTGTTAGATATTTTTTCTTTACTTTTGTTCTTTGTTTAGTTTTTTTTTTTCTCGTTTTCTGTTTTATTTGTGCGTTTTATCTTCTTTCTTTATTTATCTATTTTTTCTTTTCTGTTTTATTTGCTTTTTAATTCTTTGTACTTTTTTTTCTCTGTTTTTTTGTATTTCGTGTTTTCTGAGGTTCGACGGGTGAGCTTTTTGTGTAGTTTTCTTTGTTGCTGTAGTTTAGATTGCGTGTGTTCATTGCGGGGGAATATCTATTGCTACAGCCAGGTTAACGTTTATTTTCTCATAAGCTTTCGCGTTCTTGGTCATCCTCAGTTACATCTATACAATTTTGTAGAGTAGTAAGTTACATAATAGTGAGCATATTATATTTAGGTATAATAAGTAGGAATATACATAGATATACAGGCTAGAAATTGATCTATCTTGTCTGGTGTAGATTATATGCTATTTGGCTTGTTGCCGATGTCTACGGCTCTGGCTCTGGCGCAGCTACACCTATAATAGCTATCAGTATGCGCTAGTGATATTTTATTACGGGCTTTGCTGTCACTTTCTTTGCTATAGTTCTTGCGAGGCCGGTATCGTGGCTGTGTCTGTCAGGCTTTGGTGTAGTAGCTCTTTCTGTGCTTTAGTTCTATTTTTTTCTTTCCTTTGTCTTGTTAGTCTTTTTTTTCTCGTTTTCTGTTTTTGTGCGTTTCTTCCTTTTTCTATTATCTTTTTTTCTTCCTGTTTTTTGCTTTTTCTCTTTTATTTTGTCTTACTACTTTCCTGTTTGTTCGGGGTTGCGGGTATCGGGGGCTTGGTTTGTGCTGTACAATATCGTAGTAGTTCTAGTTTGCTCAGGCGCCTAATTTAGGCAACACGCCCAAATGACTTTCATGTAGACAAATTTTTTGTTCACATCCTTAATTACATTTAAATAACACTGATTCACTTGATTTATACACTACTGAAACATAGCTTAAAAAACTTCTAGAAAGTTCTTAGCCAATTAGCGACAGGTGACAAAATAACGACAAGAGCACCAATCTATAGAGCATTCTAGAAGCTTCAAGAGCGAATAATTAAATATTTGAGTCTCTGACGTCATAACCGCCCCATTTTAGCACCAATACAATTCAGCACTAGTCAATTTCAGCACTATTTGGTTAAATTGTGGCACAATTTGTCATATCATGACAATCTGCCCCCAGGCACTTGAGGAGCATCAGAATTTGATTTGAGTTAGTTCATTTCAATTTCATAAAATTGAGCTTCTAATTGAGCTCAGTCTTTGATTGCTCTTTTTGTAATGTAGCCAGTGGGAAACCATATTTTGGCAGACATAAATTAACCATCAGAACTGTCAATCAATTCTATAATTTGTACCATTTTCCAAGTAGACCGTGGAGTTGAATCTTTAGGGAGACAGATCTCAT